>JBAMBP010000786.1:0-75853 GCA_037044515.1 Phortica magna | reverse complement strand
ACTTATCACACGTAATTTTTGGACTTGCCTAAAGAAGTTTGCGTAGTTTTTGTCTCAAGTGATTGCACCTACATACTTTCGTATTTTCATATTTCCTTAAAGAATATCTGAAAGCTTCATCTCTATTTATTAAAAAACTTTTAGCGATTTTTAAAACAACTTCATCTTAAGCCGCTCCTGTGTGCTTATGAGTGACCCAACATTTTTGATCGTTAACATCATCGCTGTTGGTCTTCTCCTGTTTGTTTGCAGTGCTAAAGCTATTACAAATAATGTAACTCCATTTTCCACAAACACCTTCGACAACACACACATATGTATGTATAAACACATATGCACTTATATGTAAATATAAGAATAATAAATTGACCGTACTACAGAAAAATATATGACATCATAATGCAAAAAATGGTATGCAAGACGACTGACTGACTTAATGACAGTCAGACTGACTGAAAGGGGGGCTGACATTCAAATGGATACTGGATAATGTATAAAGTCGTAAATGAGGTGAAGTAAAGTGAAGTGAAGATATGTCAACTGTCTTAGATGCCCATGAAATTCAAACACTTAAAAAGCAGGAAAAATTATGCCACACACATTTACGTATACATGCACTTGAAAGAAGCAAGATAAGCGTTCGGAAAGCAACACTGAAAGCCAACCAGTCGTCAGTCAGTCAGTAAGTGAAAGCCCCACACGCGACTCGTGAAATTTTGCGTGTATGGTTAAGATCCCAATTTAGAATTATAATGTATGACATCAAGCCAATCAGACTATGTGTTCATGTGCATTGTTTGCGCTATAGACGATTTCAACTGCAAGCTTTTTACTAGTAGTATGCGCATTTGAAATTCTTCCAAACCGACTCTATCCCTTAATTCTATGGAATTAATTATGGCATCAGCACATTTTCAACTGTATGCTATTCCGCACTTGAAAGCAATGCAAGATAATGTCGTTCGGAATATGCAACGTTCTGGCAAGCTCATACCAGTCGTCTAAAGCATCCAGACAGTAACGTGAAAGCACACAAAGTCAAGACAACAGCTAACAGCTCGTGACACACACGTCAGTCAAATACTGCGAAAAAAAATGTTCAAAGAGATGCAGCATGGCATACGATGCTGTAAAGTACTCCCCTTTTACGGCTTAATATTTTATAAAGTTTCACTAATGAGCAGAACAAAACAGAAAAAACAAATAATAAAGAGCAAGACACGCACGAAATGTATGCACTGATAAAAGAGTAGATAACAATGACAATTTATTCAGTTGTACTTTGATTTACCCGTGTCATATACTTGTTTTGCGTCTTTTAAATTGATTTGTTCCTAACTGCTGGTTGTCTACAGGCTACACTTTTGCAAAGTGTAAATGTCAAACAGAGTCATTAGTTTGGTATTAGCAGTCGAAAGTCGCGGGTCGATGGACTAGCTGATCATTCGTTTCCATGGCAGCTACACAGTTATTTCCTTTCGATTTTCTTGGAGCAAAAGCAGAAAGAGCAGAAAAAGGTAGAAAAATACATTTACTCGATTACTTTCATTTCTTCATATACTTGTTTTGCTCTGTTAGTTGATTTTTTTGTGGTTGCTAAGGCACATTTTGCATATTAAATTCAACAAGCAATTTGTATTATCAGTCAAGTCGCGGGTCATGACGTGTCTTCTTCATTGAGTAACATTATTTCCGTTCATTTTCTTATAACTGAGTTAAACACTTAAGCGATTATTGTCGTTGTTGGTTTCGTTCTAAACGAAATATTCTATGATATACCTGTCTCGGTTGTCTATCAAACTCAAGAATGTCGTGTATAAGAAAAAATTCAAAAGAGTTGTTAGGCGTAAAAAGTTAAATGGAAAAAAAAGAAATTCCAATTCAGTTTGAAATTTGAATCAAAAAGAAAAGCTTTGTTTAATGCTCTTCAGGTAACTTAATTTTTAAGGGGTCTCCTTACATTCTTCTTTTCACATAAATGCGTGAGAATAAGCACGACTTGACTTATAATTAAATAAATATATTTTTTAATATAAAATTCCTTCAAAAATATTACGACATTATTCAAACCATTATAAATGCCAATAAAACCAACTAAGCTCAGCAATAAGTCAAATATTTAACAATAGCTTAGAAAAAAACAAAGAACAAGGCATAAATAAATAATGAATATGTAAAAAAAACAAAACCAAAATGTAATTGAACAATTCGGCAACCATGAGTGCAAAAATACAAATTCAATGTTGTCATTTTATGTGTGCACACAGACTTTTATAAGATTTATGGCTAATAGATTTATTCGCCTTTGTTGTTGTTGCACATTGTATAAATTGTCATTGTTGTTGTTGTTTTTCCTATTTTGTTGCTGAAAACGCACGATAATCACAGTCAATAATTCATAACCATAAAATATCAATTTTTGTCTACAGTTTGATGTTGTTATCAACATGCATAAATTTGAAATTTTATTTTATTTAACAACAACAACACTTACATATTTGAGCAATAACAAAACACAAGAAAAACGAGGAATATGTTGACAATAGCATCATCTCATGTGAAGCATGTTAGAAGCAAATACAATAACAACAACACCGTTTTACAACATATGTTTAAATGCCGCTCAACAAAAATTGATGTTGCAAGTTTGTGAAAGTTTTCCTTTAGGATATTTTGCTGCTCGTTTACTTTGTACACTTGTTTGTATCTGTCTGTGTGTGGCTGTGCAATATATTTACATATAAATTACATTTTATTGAAAATATGATTAAAAAGTTGTGCAATAAATAAAGAAGATATGAAAATATGATTTAGCTATTGAAATTTAATCGAATAGTTGATAATCATTAAACAACCATGACTTATTAAAGTTTCTTAAATGTGTTTTGCAAATGAACTTACAAATATAATTTAAAGACTATAAAAAAGCTTATAATTAGGGCATAGAAGTGGAGCTTAGTCGTGTGGCAAGCGTTGTAGGGAAAAATACTTAATTTATATTTGTCTCTAGATATATGAATGAATATTGAATAAGCCACTTACAATATAATATTCAGACTGTCAAAGCTACTAAAATCGTATTAGAAGTTTATGCATTGATAACAAATCTTAAGCTTGACCAAAGGAAACCCTATCAAATGACAACTAAAAGGCAAATCAATTAAAGCCAAACACATTATAAACAAAAGGCAATGAAAATTAAATTATAGCCCAAATGACATTGAATGCAAATGCCAAGAAAGCCAAAATGCTCGACAAAGTTACTTCCATAGCCATGTCAATGGAGGATTGTGGTGGCCGGTGTAAGCGGCTAAGTTGGATAAGCATATAAATTGCACTGGTTTAAACTCTTGATCGGAGATATTCCTTTGGCTTTTCTATGCAACAAATGTAATACAACTTAGTACGGAAAACTATGTGCCATGTCGTAAGTTAAATAGTTGGCGCCTGAAAGTATCCCGTAAAATTAAGTGTAGCACAAAATGTCATGTGCGTCTAAGCCTAGTCACTGGCTTGGAAAAAGACCATTAAATAAACTGTGGCGTCATGTGTAATTGAGTGCAAAGCCAAAAAAAATTGTTTTTCACATTCGTACTTCATTGTGCGTTGCCTAAAAGAATGCTCTGTTCTTGCGTGTGGTTCTTTTAAGTTACAAGCGACCTAGAAAATAGTTGGGCTGAGAACATTTGTTAAGCTTATCAAGTTTTCATCATTTGACCAATTTACGTTTTGGGTTGGCAGCTTCAAAAGAAATAACAACAACGGAAATAACAACAAAATTGTATAAAAATAAAAAAGAAAAACTGCCAGTAAAGAGCAGAGCATTAAAAATATATTGACTGGCCAATCCAAAGCAAACTTTAATGTTGCCTAGTTTTAGGAGACAAAAATTAAATAAAGGTTGTCTGTCATTGGTTTATGTGTGCCATTACGTACTGACTATTGTTGTTTGTTGCTTAGAAGAATTTATTTTTTATTTTTTTAGCAAAGAAATTCAGTCTATAAACAAACCTTTTAAGCTACACTGGCGCATGTAGCGGAGTGGCGAACGCATAAAGAAAAAGTTGTTATCAAATGTAAGCGCATAAAAATCCCAAAACGATCGACTTGATTCAAAATCATGTGCGTGAAACACTTTTCAAATAAAGCAAATAGAAATAATTCTTGTTGTATGAAAGCAGAAATATTCAAGACCAAATGGTCAAGAATATATGAAATATCATAAATAATAATAAAATACAGTCAGTAGCGATGACGTAAAAGACCAAAAGACGAGAAGAAAAAAAATAAGAGAAACGAAAATTCATAGCAAACTTTTCCGGGCACAAAGTGATATCGGATTATGACATTTGACACACACACACATGCACAAACAAATGGCAAAGGGTAGAAAACATAAAAGAAAAATGCACAAGCTGCATCTGTATCTGAGTATCTTTAAAAATACTTAACACGTTTGATCACGTGAAACGTTTTAAGTAGTTGAAAGCTCTATCTGAGCTTTTCCAATTAGCTATTTACGTGAAAAATGGTGCAGCGATAAAAATTCAATTTTGTTTATAAGCACACAAGTATGAAATTAAAAAAATAATTATAACCGCAAATAAAAAGGAAACTGAATCAGAAGTAAGCTCAAAATAATTTTTTCTTTATTCAAAATACATGTTATTAAAATATACTTTATAAGACAACCAATTTATTTAGTGTTTCAGTCTAGCGAAGTCTTGTTCAGTTTATCATCATTGCGGTCGTTGCACTCTACAGCATACTTTCAGGCACTCGGTTCAATTAAAGTAAATTATTCTGAGTTGTTGAATATTAAATTCAAATTAAAAAAAAAAAATCAGTTTAAATTAAAGAAAAATACGAGGCAAAATGTCAGTAAAAATTTTTATACAAAAAGGGATATTAATTTAAATTAAATAAATTATATAAAGAGAAGCTATTAATTTTATCAAATGACAAAAATTATCCATAAATTAACATATTCTATAAAGACAAAAAGAAATGCATTTATGGATTTTATTCTGCTTAAATTACATGTATGAACTGTAAAAAAAATCAATGAAACAAATAACGAAAAATCGTTTTAGTCGAAAATACGATTTTACTCAACAGCTCGCAATGACTTAATACGGTGGCACCAACAACAATCACAATGACAACAGGAACAATAATAATGCTATGCCAAACAACAATCTGCTGCGATATGATACGGTAATAAATATTAGTGTGTGTGTGCGCATGCAAATTTTTTTTTTTACATAAGTATCTAAAATATGTCAACGCATATGTTCACAAGCACCTTAAACACAGTTTAAAGTCAATCATGACACGGAATATAATGTTGCAGATTTCAACTTGTCAGGGCTTCAAATTTTACTATGCGCACAGCATGAGTATTTTCAATGTGCTCACAAGTATCCATGTGTGTTTTAGTTAGCGTATTTAATAGCATTCGTTTTGTTCTATTTTACAGCTGCGCTGTTGAAAAATAAATATGCTTCTCTCTGATAAATTATATACTATTAAGGGCATGAGAGGGGCTTCATTGATTTGAATTTTAGTTAATTGAGTAGTTTTTTTGGTTATAAGATTAACAATCGAATATTTTGATAAACTTAAGCCATATATTTATCATTAAATGCTCAATATAAAACTTGAGATTTTCAGTCCAAGGCTTTTAGTATAAAACAAAACAGAAAGCATGTAATTTATCGTTATAGTTTTATTATTGAAATAGAAAGATATACAAACCAACAAATACACAATTAAATGCATCAATGTTTTTATATTTTGTGAATTTTGTAGTAACACATAAGCAAAATTCGACGACGATGGCTTAGAAAACTAACAACCAAAGTTCGATTACAAGCTACAACGAAGAAGGAGGTACAACATTATATAAATAAAACACATTTTCGAATTTTACATGCAACTTTAAAGTGAAGAACAAATATATCGTTTATAAGTTTATTTTGATGAAAATGGATGTCAAAAACAACTCAGCTAACGCTGCAAGGCAATGAACGCCCTTCGCCCTTTGTTTGAGAAGCAAAAAATACAACGATTATTTCAACAGGAAGAAAGCATAAATGAATACAAACACAACAAGGAAACAAAGAGAAGAAAAAAGGCAGCGTGAAAAACAGCGGTCGCACATGGTATTCCTGTCGAACATGAATAGAAAATCCACTTAAATTGCATGTTAATTTACACGTGGCACATCTTTGCACAGACTAACTTTTTAAAAACACACAAACTCATATTTGACGAATAGTAAACTAGAAATGCACTGAAAAAAGAATATTAATATTTATAGTTGTTGTAAGAAAAAAACGCAACCAAATAACAAGCAACGCCTACAGGTGTGCAATGAAAATTTTATGCTACAACGCACTCACACATGATATCGTGTTACTTGCCTTTGTTTTTTTGTTGTTGGCCGCTTTTGCCACTACTTGAAGAAATTCTCGCTTGTGCCAAAAATAGCAGAGTCAAACACAAAATCACAAAAAAGGCATGTTATAAAAAAAAGTAGAAACGGGAAAAAAGTGCTTTAAAATTTCTTCTTTCATTTTTATACCTTATACACACTGTGTACCAGGAAATATAATGTTTGTTTGGCTGAAATGTATGTTCACATACAAGGGTGGAATGGGGACCTCATAAAGTATATATACATATATTCTTGATCAGGACGACAAGAGAAATTGATTAAGCGATGTTCGTCTATCCGTCCTTTCATCTGCCCGTCCTCACTAATGGTTCTCGGGAACTATCAGGAGGATAGACTCGTGCAATCAGTTTTGTGCCACGCGCACTCCCTTCCGTCCAACGAGCACCACACAGGACGGAATGTAGACTCAGAGGGTGCAGCTTTACAAAATTGCATACCCCAATTTTTCCCCCTTCCTTTTACTACCCGTCAAAAGGTGTTATCTTCAAGACTAATAAAGGTACAGACCTGAAATTTTATATGTTTACTCAGTAAATACATATCCTGCATACCAGAAAATACCCATTTCTAAGTTTGACTACCCCACCAAGACTGTCAAACTAAAACTTTGGGTAAATTCCCTTCTTTTTAATAAAAATTTGTATATTTATGTCCACAACTTAGAAATATACGAACCTGAACTGCAGACTCAGTAAATTCTTTAAAGCTGCATACCAAAAAATACACCTCTCTTTCATAGTTTCCCCTCAAAGACCCACAAACTCGAATTTTTCCATATCTTTTATCGGAGTTTTTTGATTTAAATAAGCGATATCAAACACAAAATGTGAAAGTAATCAAGATTTTTTGTTGTAAATATTGCATTTTATTAGTGTATTCTTTTTCCTTTTTTTCAATGAGGGCTTCCAATGCTAGGGGTCAGGAAGGAAGATAGGTTTTTCCTTGTATATTTTATCATAAATGTACAAAAGCGTAGCATTTTCAGTTTTTATTGCATTTTTCATGATGAAAGCATTCAATGCGCCTCAAAGCTTTAAAAAACCATTTGCACGCATTCAATCGAACAAAGGCAAACAGACACACAAACGAACAAGAAGGCAAGAACGATAACAATTTTTTTTTTTTTGATAAGCATTCATTTTAATGTTTTATTACCAAGACATACGGGGTAATCAAAAAACCTCTTAATAGCCTTCGTTTCTAATCATTCTGCCTAGAAGGGCGTGCCGGCTAGCTCTAAAGCTATCTTTAACAATTAATAAATAAAAAAAATAACCATACAAAGCTAAATAACAATATAAAACTAAATAACAATAACAAATGTATCACTATTAATAATCAAATTTAACACGATCTTCGAGTCCTAGGAGCTCGCGTTATCAGATCTCTAGGCTTTCGCCTTTTCAGCCTTCTTGTAGGGGGTTCTCTCGCCAGGATCCATGCCAGTCTGTTCCCATGTTGCTCTAGCCTGTCATTATACCATCTTGAGTGTTTGTTAATCTCTTCGAAGACCGTTGCCAGCTTCAAGTCTTTATGCAGCATTGTGTTGCGAATATACCACTCGCATCCGGTAATCAGTCGCAGTATACGATTTGCTGCCTGGACTCTTTTGAACTGGCTATCGCAAGTGAGTCCCCAGATTTGGCACCCATACCTCCAGATCGGCGCAATTATTTGTTTATATATCGTCATCTTGTTTGTGAGTGATAGTTTGCGCTTGGGGTATAATAGCCAAAAGTGTTTGCTCATTGCAGCACGTACGCGAATCCTCATAGCCGTTACCTGCTTGGAGAAGGTAAGCCTGCGATCCAGGATGAGACCAAGATATTTAGCTGAGTTGGCCTGCAGTACCGGATTCCCCTCGATTTTAATGGCATGCGGAGTTTTTCTTTTCAGGGTGAAGCATACATTAACCGACTTGTCCCTGTTGATGCCAATGTTCAAGGGCTTCGCCCATAGCGCGAACGTTGAGGCGTACTCCTGAATTCCGTCAGCAGCGGTGACTTCACAGCTTGATCTGTGGGTGACACAGACGTCATCTGCAAACGTGGCCAACATCGTTGTCTCGCTATCATCAGGCTGTGGCATATCACTAGTAAAGAGGCAGTATAGGAGGGGGCCCAAGACACTACCCTGTGAAACACCAGCTTTAGCTTCGTACTTTCTAGAAACGACCAAATGGAAGCGAACCGCGAACAGCCTTCGCTCAAGGTATGACCGGAGCAGTCCAAAATATGGAGCAGGCAGCATGTCTTTGATTTTGACTAGTAGGCCCGTGTGCCATACACGGTCAAATGCTTCTTTGATGTCCAGGAAAAGGGCGTTGCAGTATTCCTTCTTGTCAAATGCCGTTAATATTTGCCCGACTAGCCGGTGAAGTTGCTCAACCGTACTGTGACCAGCTCGGAACCCAAACTGGTGCTCAGGAGTAATCACCTGAGTCTCAATAACTCTGACAATCCAGCAAGCAGTCTCTCAAACACCTTCGTGATTGAAGGGAGGAGACTGATCGGCCGGTAGGACGCAGGGTCCCTTTCCGGTTTGCCAGGTTTGTGTATCATGGAGATTATCCCGAGCTTCCACTGAGCAGGGAAGCATTGTACGATAATATTGACAAAGAAAATGCATTACGTTGGTCGACGATATCGAATGTTTTTGAGAGCAGAGAATTTAAAGTTGTATTTCAATGTTATGTATTTTAATACTAGGGTACTGAAGCTGAGCTTGACGCAAGTATGCAATAATGGTGAAGTTGTGTAGCATACAAACAGGCGCAACATTAA
Organism: Phortica magna; assembly: GCA_037044515.1. NCBI lineage: Eukaryota > Metazoa > Arthropoda > Insecta > Diptera > Drosophilidae > Phortica > Phortica magna. The sequence continues at coordinate 66,610 of JBAMBP010000786.1, read as the reverse complement.
AGTTGTTCTTGATGTTACTGCTGCATTTGTAATTCTTATTGTCTATCAACATTTTGCACACAAGCTCTCTCTCTCTCTCACGCCCCACATAAGCTCAAATAAATCGTAAATTTCATGTACTTTATGCACTTTAGCACAGAGCAAGAAGGCTTATAAGCGAACGCGCCAGTCATGACATCCGACATTTGGGGGGTTTAATTTGTTCGCTCGACATTCTGTGTACCAACCGAATGGTCCGCTTATAGGCCTATTGACAAATGCATCAATGAGCATGGTGAGCAGCAAATCAAATCCCAAAACTACATTACCAATTTTGTGCTACGTCCTGTATACAGAATTGGGCACGGTACCGAACTGCGATCGCCTACATCCGTTTTTCCGGCACACAATTGCAAACAAAAGCAATGTACAACATGCTGTGTGAGTATGTTTGTGTATGTGAGTGTGTATGTGTTTGTGACACGGTTGCACAAACTACTGCAGGGTGCCACATTCTGTTTTTTTTGTTTTGGTTAGTTACCTTTGGTGTGCTGCATTGAGTTGTTGTTTTCGTTGTTGTTATTGCCGGCGATTTACGCATATAAATGATGCCATCAAACGGAAATGTGCGCTTACTTACACTAAAGTTGCTATCAATATTGCAATACAATTCATGAAGTCAGACAGGAAGAAGGCCAAGCCGACTCAAATAGAGAGACTGCGGTAGACAAGAGGGACCAACAGCACTGGCAACACTGTCCTCGTTGTGCAATAAATTAAACACACTTTATACTGTCAAATGCATAAAATGAGCCCAAAAAGTCATCGTTCCGCCTGTTGTGGTTATTGTTGCTGTCGTCAAAGTTTTCTCTTGTTAAAGACTTGGTTGCGTACTTCTTATTTTGGCATGCACATGACTTTATGCCAGAATATATTTAAGAAAGTTTTGTGTTTACAGCACAGCAAATCAGAAATTTCAAGTGTTGTACCTCAGCAATGCCGTTGATTTCTAAGCGTTCTACAACATTTTCTTTTGTTTGCTTAGCTTATGAAAATGGCAACGATCAATATATACATGAGTTCTCTTTATAAAATCCTATGTGTGTGACTTCCGCTTTCTTACAGCTTCATATAAGCAGGCAAGCACACACACATATAAAACAATCCACTAAGTCAACGTAACGCAACTCGAATGTAAGACAAACTCAACTGTCGACTCAACTAAAAAATTGAGCAAGATCTGCCAAGTGAAAGACTTGTTCGGCTTGTTGAGAACTTGCCTGAGGTAATTTACACTGAAGTTGTTTGTTCTTAAACACTGTAAAAAAAAAAAAAGCAGCAACAACCCCAGTTGAGGCAGCAACATTGACAAAGAAAAACACAATATTTGTTAATAGCAAAGCGAGAAAGCAAAGTCAAACGCAAAACAAATGAAGCATGTTTCATTTCATGTGCGTGTGTGTGCTTTGCGCGCTTGTTTGATTTTGCTTGAAACCGGAAGACGAAATAAGCATTATTTGATTTGTCATTCCGTTCGATTTACGAAGCGTATATCTCAGTAAGGCTCACGGCATGTTTACACACACTCACATTGAATGAGAGAGAGAAACACACACATACACAGTCGACTAGTTTTCATGTCATGTGAGAGTTGCGTTTTACTCTTGTATTTTCTTTTATTTTTCTGTCTTATAGTTGCTGTCATTGTTGTTGTTTTGTGTGCGCTTTTTTATTCAATACGCGTAATTGGATTGGCGTTGACTTAAATGTATTAAAGAATTTCTTGGCTGAAGTTGACTGTTTGGCCAAAAGTTAAATCAATAATTAAAGTCGTACGTAAAGTAACAAGGATACAATTTCTTACCGAAAATTGATTTCCATTCAGAAACCGCGCATAACTTTTCACGCATACAAAGAAGAAGAACATGTGAAACTTGGGACAAAAACACAGCCACCAACGACCGCCAACCGACACAAGCAAAAAGCTATAAACTCCCGTACTAAATTATATGCGAACTTTTGAATAGTTTAGTTTCACGAGCGCGCAATAAGCCAAACAAACAAAAACAAAAAAAAACATGCCAAGGCAACCATGCAAACTTTTAATCACGCCAACAAAATCAAAATTCTTTGCTGTGTGAAAGAGACACACACACTCAACAAATAAGCAACAGACAAGAGACTAAAACTTTTACACAGCACAACAAAAACAAGTACAAGAAAATTAACACCAAAGTAAAGTCAACAAAGCGCTTAAATGGCATTTTTTTGTTTTACTTATAACTTGTTTAAGAGAGAAAACGACACAGACTTTTGCTCATACGTGAACAGCCGCGACTTAAACTTTCTCAGAACGTGTGCCAAACGGCGAAATAAGTAACCAAAAGCGAATGATGAATAAAAAAAAAATTACTTAAAACTCATGTGCATGAGTGTGCTTAACAGAATTGCCATGCGCTTCTTGGCGACCAATAAACGCGCATCACATGTCGTATACGTAACGTGAACTTTTTTCGTATGCATGGGAATTTTTTTGAGGCTAACTTGTTTATAAATTTTTCCGATGCTGGGCGCTGCTCTGCATTTCACCACCAGTAACGAAATAAAGCGTCAACAAACGACAAAAGTATTCAGAATCATGGCTACACAAAAGAAAATAAAAGTTGACAAAACTTTCTGACGTGCTCAGTTTATAAAAATTTGGCTTAATAAAATCGCCGCTCTCTTTTTTAAGCACTTTCAAATACTTTATTAAAAAATCATCATTGAAAAGTTTCACCACATCCTGAGCAGCTTAAACAATTTAGTCATTTTTCGGCAACGCAAAACTATTCAAGTCAACCTGTAACAAATCAAAACGAACCAAAAAAGGAACAAAGTAAAAGGCTTAAGTAAACCATAACTTACGTTGACTTTTCCTTTGGCTACCCTTTTGTCTTGTTTGTAGGCAAAAGTTTTGAGTGCCGTACTGCTCTTCGTCTCTACCGAAAGTTTATGCATTGGCTTTGAATATCATCTGCATACGCTACGAAACTTCAACGAACTCTTTAAAGCACAGCAAAGCGACCGCAAGTCATAAAAAATTACACCTAAACCGAAATGCCAAAATATTCGTTATTCGATAACAAATTATTAACTCAGTGGCGGCATTGATGTCATTGAAATTATATTTTTGTAGTGATATACATTTTGTTAAAACAAAGAAAATCGAACAAGAATTCACTCACAACACTTTTGACATAAATTTCGCTTGAAGAAGTTTAAGCTTCTTACCTTAAAACAGAAATGAGAAAATATGAAGTCAATTTTTATCTTACTCTTGAACAGGTGCATAGAGTGGTCCAGAAAATTCTCGACAGTTTTCAAAGTAAAGAGTTTTGTCCAGCCTCATTTCTAGACGTATGTCTAGACGTATTTCTAGACGTATTTCTAGACGTATTTCTAGACGTATTTCTAGACGTATATACTGGAATTCTCTTTTAATTGATTATGCATTTAGACAGGAAATAGACATGGTGCAACTCACATTTCCAAAATCCGCTCAAAGTGTCTGTCTAAAGTGAAAAAATTAAATTGGCTGTTAAATCCAAAAAATAAGTTGGCTCTAAGCAACAAAGCTTTAATTTATAAAACAGTAATAGCGCCTTCATGGACGTATGGCATTCAGCTATGGGGCACCGCGGCTGCATGCAACATTAAGAAAATCCAGGTCTTTCAAAACAAAACACTGCGACTTCTAACTGGTGCCTCTTGGTACATCCCGTGACCAGATAAACAAGCACAGCAGCAGATACTCTGATAAGCTTTCATCCAATTTCACTTGCCAGGGCATTAGCAAATCACAGACCGATAAAAAGGTTAAAAAGGATTCATCCGTGTGAGCTAAAAAAACGTTCAATATAAGTCTGTCCCTAATATTTAATGTTAATATTTTATATTAAGTAAGTAGGCTGATTATTGTGGATGGATACTTTTAATTTCAGAACAGTATTGAGGTTTGAAGACTGTCCTGGATATTCCAACAGATCCAACAAACTATCCGTTTGAATCTTCGATCGATCCTTTGTCCTATGAGAGGATTCAGATCAGTGGCATATCCTTTTTGGACTATAATAACATGACTTGCTACATAAGTTTATATTTTATATGCATTTGCTTGGCATCTTTACCCCAACATACATATGTCATGTACTTTGTTATAAGTGAAGCCACAGATTCATCGACTGATTTTTTGGGATTATGAAAGACATTCGGAATAATATATGAATTACACATTAAGCAGCTGTATTTAAAATGTATTAAGAGTATCTTGTAGAGCGTATTAAAGTTAAACCATACAATTTTTTAAGCAAATGTTTTTTTGTAAGTCTTTGTAGAAATTGAGAGCCAACACTGTTAACTTGAGCTTACTTATACTCAAAGAATTTTTCAACATTTTGATAGTACAAACTTCAGTTGTTTATTAAACATAATAAACATTAAAGATCTCATAAGGACCAACATCAAAATCAAAACACATATGATGAATAGAGGGAGGATTAAGGGGCCACTTTTTTTTCTTTTGTGGTGTGATATTGTGTATGCAAGCCACAATATATTTCCAATTACTTTTATTATTAAACTAAGCTTATTTGCAATTCTTTTGCTTCTTCTTATACGCGTTCAATACAAATGAGATTTATATGAATGGTGCACGATTTTTATTGATTAATCAATGTTATTTGCTGTCGCATATTATGTAAATTTATGACTGGTACACAATGGAGAAAACAGACAAACAAAAATAAATACAATAGGAAATGAATATGTTAAACTGCAGTGACAGTACCACCAGCAGTCACAGTAGCAGCAGTAATGTCCTTATAGAACACACGTGTCATCACGTTTTGTACAAACAAGAATCTGGGTTTATATAAGTATGTATACTTTTGATACCAACTTTGACTGCAAATGCAGTAGCATTTTTCTCGCTAGTATTCTAGTACAAACTATCACTGACTCAATTGTTGTCTATTACACACACAACATAGTTTTACTACAAACTTACAGTGTTGCAAAACGCATATTGATTCTGCGGTCCATCAAGCTTCAAGCCGTGTAAATTCAGTACAACAACTCTAACAACAGCGTATCTCACTGTGCCGCTGCTCTGTGTACTTTGCCTGTGTATCGACAAGCGCCACAATCATGATCCACATCAGCAAACAGTTGTACGAAAAACCAAATAAGATATAAAAAAAACTAGTAAGGGCGGTATAGTTGAGTATACTCAACCATATAATACCCTGCACATACCCTCACCTATTTAAATGGTGTTCTAAATATCACAAAAATCAGTCAAAAGTGAGGAATTTTCGAAAAATTCGAGTTTGTTGATCTCTGTGGGGAGAAGCCATGAAATAAAGGGATGTTTTTCGGTATGCAGTTAAAAGGACGTTAACTGAATCTGCATACAAAATTTCAGACATGTTTATTTCATAGTTGTGGAGATATACATATTTTAATAAAAATAAACTGGAATTTACCCAAAATTTAAGTTTGCCGACCTCTAATGGGTAGTCCAAATACAAAATGGTATTTTCTGGTATGCAGTCTTAAGAAGTTATATATACTTTGTCTACGAACAAAATTTCAGGTCCGTACCTTCAACAATTTCGGAGATGTAGGCTTTGACATGCAAACACTATTTGAGGGGTTATTAAGGGTAAGGGGGAAAAAGTAAGTATGCAGTTTTAAAGACATACATTTCTTTAATCTGCATACAAAGTTTCAATTTCGTATCTGTTATAGTTGTGGAGATATACAAATTTTTGTAAAAAAGAAGTGAAATTTACAAAAAATGTAAGTTTGGTGGTCTTTGAGGGGTAGTCAAAAATACAAATGGGTATTTTCTGGTATGCAGTTTTAAGGACATGTATTGACTGAGTCTACATACAAAATTTCAGGTCCGTATCTTTTATAGTTTTGAAGATACAGTAATTTACAAAGAAACACCCTTTGAGGGGTAATGAAGGGTTGGGGGAAAATTGGGGTATGCAGTTTTATAGGTCTTTACATACTTAGTCGACATACCAACTTTCATAGTTCTAGCGTTTCTGGTGTTCAAGTTATAGCCTTTCCAAAAAGTGGGCGTAGCTGGTTGGGCGGGAAGGAGTGGGCGTGGCTTAAAACCGTTCAAACTTGATCTGCTGCCGAGCATCACGAGTCTATCCTCCAAATTTCAAGTCTCTATCTTTTATAGTTTCCGAGAACCATTGGTGAGGACGGACGGACGGACGGACGGACGGACAGACGGACGGACATGGCTTAATCAATTTGTCTTGTCGTCCTGATCAAGAATATATATACTTTATAGGGTCCCCCTCCCCTCCTTCTCAGCGTTACATACATTTCGGCCAAACAAACACAATATACCCTGGTACAGTATGTACAGGGTATAAAAACAGAAGCTCTGAAAAAAATGAAACAGGACAGGACAGCGGAGCACTAAGCACAACAATTGCGTTACTCTAGGGAACATGTAAAATAAAACATACACACGCAAATTCAAAATGCAAACCGAACGAAATGAAACAACAAAAAATTTACGCAAACAAACGAGAACGAGAGTGGAAGAGATGGTGAGAGCTCACGTACGAATAAAATCTAACCAAAACAAATATTGTAGACAACAACAAATTTGCATATTTTTTGTTTGATGTACAAGAAGGCATCATAACATCATCGTTTTTCAAAAGCCTCTGCATACAACTAAAGATGTTGTTCAAAAACTTATTTGTAACGCTTTCCAAATCAATAAAATATTAAAGTGATATCCACTTTGTTTGCCAAACTAAAAATGGTACTTGTTTTTATGAAATATGATATCATATTGCTCATGTTCAATGTAATACTGAAATATTGATCATTAAGAATCACCATGACAGTTACAAACGTATTACAAGCAATTTACAACGATATTCAAGAGCACTTAAACCTACAAACAAACCAACGAACGAACGACATAATGACATAAGTGAAAAATGTTGCATTATCGCAAAACAGAACAGAACGGCACAGAACAGAGCAGAAACAGTTGCAACAACAACTATAGCAATGATAAAGTTGTCATAGCGTGTAGCAAACAATTCATCACAGTCATTGTGATAAATTATATTAAAGAGCACACATGCATGCACATACATATACACACACTGAAATAAATCACTTTAAATTTTGTTTAACAAAATACATGCCAAACTGTGTGAAGTGCTTGAGAAGATGGCTAGAAAACTGATACCGATGATGCTAATGGTGATGATAAAGTTGAGAAGAGGTGTGGCAACGCCGAACGTGAGACTTCAATTTCCGTACAAAAAGTAACATGATGATAAATTGCGTTGTACAATTGAATTATAACAATACAAAGTTGAAATTGAAACAAATGAGCATTGTTTAAATTGAATAAATTTATGCAAATGAGACAAACTTAACACAATACGAGAGAAAGCTTAAAAAGATACAAACGAAAAAGAAAATACATTAAATATTAAACAAAATTAAAGCGAACTCTTGAACAATGCCAAGACAAATAACTTTGAAAAGTTTCGAATTAATCCAATTAAATAAAAGCCAGACAAAAAAAATGATACTCAGTCCGAAATAAGTTTGGCAATGAATCTAAACAAATCCTTTGGCATTAGTCAACGTATGCCAACAATAAAAGCAACAAACAGACAAAATAAATAAAATATTATAATATTAAATACAATTAAAATGCTCACAGAAAGGAAGCACGGCAGAGGAACAAGAAAAATAAGCCACCAAAATCGAAAACAACAAAAATAAAGCAAGAAAAAGTTGTTCTTATATTTTTTCGCATCTGATATACAATTTAATGGCATTTTTCTTTTTTTTTGTGGGTATTTTAATGCGTTTTCATTTAAATTCAGATAAAACACAGTTTGAGATCTTTTTTTTTGTGATGGTATTTGATATTGTTCTTGTTGTAAGCAACCAAAATTGACTTTTGGCTTTTGTTTTGCTGATTCTATGGCTTAGACATTCCCAATGATATCGCTTAAGGCGCTGAATTTCAAGCATAAGTCAAGGATTTAATTTCACTTTTAGTTTTTTTTTCTTCTATTTTTATCGCTCTTTAATGTTTTATGCTTTTCTTTACAGTATTTGTATGGATTAATTATAGGCTGCATAAATTTTTGTGACTTGTTGTAAATCACAGAAAAAGCTTTAAATATTTTATACGACTTTGAGGGCTGAGCCATTAAGTTGTGGGATTGCTGCTGTAAATGTGTTGGTTTGGTATTAAATAGGATTAGATTTGTTGTTGACATTCGTCAAGTTCAAGGCGTTAATGAGTTGTTATTTGTTAAAGAACACTCTCAGTGAAGTGTTACATTTTTATGCAATCTTGTAAGTTACTTACTTTTCTTATGGCTGCAGCAAATACATGCCGAGTCGAGCGTGGCAGTTTCTGCAGATGTTTAAAAGACATAATAATAATAATAATATCTAGTAAGACATTTGATTATAAACGTTAAGTTAGGCAAAGTGAGTCAGTGAGAGAGGCATTTGTCGTCTTGAAATGTTTGTTAAGTATACGTGATATTAATTTGACTAAGTTTGGAGCTAATTTTACCGGCAAACGACTGCAATGATGTCAACAATTTCTTGGGACAAAAAAAATTTAGTCAAAAGGCTTACAGAATCACATTAAATAACATGCGTAATTTTGTTTTCGTTATTGATTTTAGCGTTTTGCATCAACAACAACTCCTCACACCTGGTCGCAATTAGTGATGCCCTGAACGTTCTATGAAGCTGATAAACGTCTCGTGGTATTGTTTCAAGACCTTATTAACAATTGCTTTCGGTCCCTTCATATGGTGTCAACCATCATCTTATGTTACATGAAGCTACACAGCACATTCGGCAGTTGGCTGAATTTTTCTCAAAATTTAAGTTTAAAATTCTTGTTATATTTAATTTAAAAATTTTGAACATTTTCTAGTACAACGAAATAAATTAAGATCAGCTTTCAAAGTTGGTTGCCAAATGTCAGGTAATCTCAACTTCGTTTTTATTCAATTAATCTGTAATTCAAATATGCAAACTTGTTGCAATATTTGCTCGATTTGCCACTTGAAAGTGAAAAGAGATTGTTTGCTTAATTATTATATATTAAATAAATATTATCGATGTTGCACATTTCCGCATATACATGTGATGTAAATATTTAATATTTTTCGGGCTTGCATTTCAAATGCGTACAATTTTTAATGTGCTGGTTAAGTTATGCCACTATACACGTTCACGTACGCTCTGCATATAACATTGTTTGTACCTTTTTCTCTAAACCACTGACCGTCTCGCTCTTTGTTTCGCATGTGCCACTAATTTGAATGGTCTTTCCAACACACAATCAAACACACATACAACTAACTCGATGTCACTTCAGTTTAACTTTAATTAAAACAAAATATTTTCACATCGTGCGCCATTTTCGAAATTCAAAGTGCAATTCAACTGAAATCTCCGCTTTCACCAACATTGTGAAAGCAAACTAAACTCGATGATAATAAACTGCATTGACGGGTCACACACACACTCAAACAAACATTGACGTGGAATATTTATGGGTTTTCTAATATTGCTTAATCTTTACTTTATTTTTCAACATAAATTGTATGATTGTGTGTTTGTTTTATCTCGTATGTGTGTATTTGCATTAAATTTTTTATGATCGTGCAACGTACGGTCATCAATTGTTAAGACAAGGGCCAAGGTGATTATGCTAGTATACATAAGTTGCTCTCTTTCACACGTGTTTGTGTCCCTTGTTAGTTTATAAAAAACTTGTGCACGCAGTCTCGAAAAAGCTCAACTATATTAGCCTTTTCAGTATGCATGCAAGTCTTGAAGAAGAACAAAAAAAATGTATAAATAAACTGTAAAAAAGCCGCACGAAAATAAGACCGAAAAATCACGCCACACTCTGCACTTTGGTAATGTGACACCCAGAAAGGTGACAAAAATTCACATAAATTTGCTACTAAGCGAAACTCAGAATTGCCAAGCATGCGAAATTTATGATTTAGTTGCTTTGCACTGCAAACAATGTAGTGCAGTTCTCAACACAAACGGCATTGATAAGTGAATTTATGCTTTTTATTATTTTGCACGTGTAGAAAAATTAGACTGAAGTTTCCATAAAATAAGAATTTACTTTTATTGAAATCTGTCTGAACTTTAAATTTATACAAAATAATGCTTCTGCTTTGAAAGATTTTTTGAATTGATTGCCAAATGAATAAGCAATGCAATTTGGAATGTAACTCATAGTTTTTCTCTACTTAACGTCTTATTTATTTTTCCATGAAAAGAAAAACAGGGGGACCGACAAGGAGTAAATCCAATTGCATTGCTAAGTCATACAAAGGGAACTGTTTACAAACATAAAACTTCCCAGAAAAAGTGACACAACAGCAAATAATACAGAAATGACAATGCGATATAAAATATTCATAAATTGTTTGCCAAAACTTTTGTGCAAAAAACAAAATATTTATAAAAAGGAACAACAACAACAATGACTGCCAAAATATTATATAAAAGGATACTGGAAATGATAAAGGAAAAAAAATTAGAAAGACAAAGGAACAGACATCAATTATATTGGATGCAATTTGTTGAAGACGACAAAAAAAAAACAAAACGAGCAAAATAAATAAATAATAAAATAAATAAAGCAAAAGAAAACTAGTAAGGGCGGTATAGTTGAGTATACTCAACCATATAATACCCTGCACATACCCTCACCCATTTAAATGGTGTTCCAAATATAAAAAATCAGTCAAAAGTGTGGAATTTTCGAAAAATTCGAGTTTGTAATCTGGATAAGATTGAAGCACACTTTAAGTGTAAATAAACTGTGGGTTTTATTAATGCTGAAGCACATAAAAACTAAGTAAAACAGCTATCAGCCACAACACAACCACATTGATAATGACGACAACGTCAACGATACTGAGATGATAATTGTGAGTCCCAAATGACCACAAATGAGAGCACAATGACTGCACTCCATGTGACTTATGTATGTGTGTGTGTGGATTAATAACTAAGCGTGACTGTGTGTTTGAGTATATTTTTGTTTTCGTATAGTCACATAAAGTAGCTAATTGCCCTTAGTTATGTGCTGCCGACACCAACAAACAGAATTTAAGTTCATTTTGTGCCTGCCTATGTCTGCAAATGGGTGTGCTTGTGTGTGTAACTGCGGCGATCAAATTTATGCGCAGAGGGACACTGAAAGTCAGATAGGAAACTAGCAAGCAAGCTCAACAGTGTTTATGCCATACAATTTTGTTTAGTGGGGTGAAATCAACACGCAATCACACCCACGCACTTAGATGCCATGACACTTGTTATACGCCATATTAGAAGTGTTATAGACTAGACGCTTTTGTGGGGCCACAAATACATGGATATACATTTATGCATGATTGCTGTGACCAGCAAGCAGATTGTGGTCAAAAATGAAATAATAAACAAATACACTTTACATGTAGCATATTTTTAGGGTGTTGTTGAGCCTTTTTAATGGACTAACTATCGAAAATTAGTACTTGAGAATACTTTAATGTTTGAGTGGCATAAAAAAGGACTCATTATTAATTGCACATTGTTTGAAGATACAGTAATTTACAAAAAACACTTTTTGAGGGGTAATGAAGGGTTGGGGGGAAAATTGGGGTATGCAGTTTTATAGGTCTTTACATACTCATACCCCTCAAAAAGTGTTTTATTGTTAATTACGATATCTTCAAAACCATGAGAGGTACGAACCTCAAATTTTGTGTGTACACTCAGTAAATACATACCCTTAAGACTGCATACCAGAAAATACCCCTCTGAATTTAGGACTACCCTTCAAAGACCATCAAACTTAAATTTTTCGTAAATTTCATTTTTTTTTTTACAAAAATTTGTATATCTCCATAACTATAACAGATACGAACCTAAAACTTTGTATGCAGATTAAGGAAATGTATATCTTTAAAACTGTTTCAATTCTTTTTGCAACAACAAAACTTTTCACAAAAGCAATTACCAAAATGGTCTTAATAGAAAAGCATAAACTGAAATTGAAGACTTTTATTTCGCAACAAAAGAAAACTCGCAACTCATTTTTCATTCATTATTTAAATTTAACTTCCAACCACAATTTTCGAGAAAGAACCTTATGCAGCTTCTTATGAATCATACACTTTATGCGTAACAATCCTGATTTCAGAATTTGTCATTTCACAATTGCCATGCTCTCGATATTCGCCAGAACAGTCTGACAAATCTCAAACTGTCATAGCAAAAATGGAATTCCATTAAATTAGCATATGAAATGAGCACGAACTAGAATGAAGTGAAACTGATGCCTGAGAATACAATCGACAAAAGCAAGCAGGTAACTATTCTAAGTGAACCACAATGCAAGTCCTGTGCTCATTTGGCTTGACAAACAACAACAACATTAACATCAAAAAGAAAAGACAACCCGGAGCAAAACCAACATCGATAACAACAACAATAACAAAACAAACAAACAGCAATGCAACAAGAACAAATAAATGCCGTACAAAACCTAAATATGAGCTGCAAGAACCGAATGAATAAAAGAATGTCAAAAATATTTAATTAAGCTAATCTTTTTGCATTTGTTCAAGTGGTTAGCTTAGAGGAAAGTGAAAAAACAAACTAAAGTACAACTATGGCACATAAGCACACGCACACACGCACAAAGCAAACCAAATCGTTACACAAGTCAAGTAAATTGGCAAATACGCCCCTTAAAGTATGCCATGAGCAGCAAATGCAATGCCAGCGTAGCAAAGCAATAAAAGTCCCGCTCATTAGTGTTGTATGTGTGCACGTTTGCCAATTTGCATTTGTAACTAGTTGAAAGAAGAGATCGAGGAGCCGAATAAGTAGTTTAAGTGCCAGCAAATAACGAGAGCACGATAGCACGGCAGCTGCACCAGGAGGAGTAGCAGCAACAACATCAATGAGCACACCAATGACGTTAACGTTGACGACTCCAGCAAGGACGACGAGGATGGCGACAGGTGCACGCAAATACTTACCGCGCCATTATTGATTTTGCCGCTGAAGGTAAAGCGGAAAATGCGTATGCACGGCAGTTGCAAGGATAATATCGTAAATGAACAGATTTCACTGTTTCAATATTCGAAAAAAGCTTTGCATGTTACAATATGCGCTACAGCAAGGAAATGTCTTTTAGTAGTTCCACTAAGAGGCATAGTTACGAGATTTTGTTGCCTACTTTCAGGCGGGATGTTAATTTGTTGGCAAATACCAATGACAGCAGCTTGTATTGATTGTTTGCGCATACAAATTGAGTAACTATATGAACTGAAATGAAATCAATGTGAGCAAAAAGAAAAACTCGCTCAGTTCAATGGTAGACCGGAAATGCCACTATTCACGATAGTTAATTTGACGGAAAACATGCGCACACAAAAACAAATGCTAAATAATAATAAACGAATACCAAAAACAAAGAAAAGTCTTGAGGAAAAAAATAACAATGAAAAGCACTCGAAACTCGTTTTCTCATTACGGTCATTGGCTGAATGTGTATGTGTGTACATGTGTATGTGTGTGCATGTGTGAGTGAGACTTGACTGTTTATTTAACTGTGAGGCTTCACTGAACTGTTTCCAAAAGTTCTGGAATTAATTAAATTACTTTTAAACAGTTTTCTCAACACACATGTGCAAAAGTTTACTTCCAAGTGGATTTGTTGTTTTTGTTTATTTCTCCCCCTTTTTTTGCTGTCAAAGCATAAAATTTTGTAACATGCAATTAAACTCAACATAAGCCAAAAAAGTTCAAATGAGTTCGTAATTGTTGGTTTTTTTTTTATGAAATTTTTACAAGTTTGGGTAAACAGAAACATAATTGTTCTGTGGAAGAAGCATTAACAAATAATAAGTACCGTGACATACCAAAACATTCGTTGCATCAAGTATTGTGATAATAAAAAGAACAGGTTAGCAAAGTTGTAATTAAAACAATTAATTATGCGTGACAATTAAAAATGAAATCCTGTTCAGATCCCATTTCAATGGCAAAACAACAAAAAAAAATGCATTTAATAAATAATTGAATTTAAACGCTCTTACATGTTTCAATCGAATATTAAATCATACAAATAAATATTGCAGAACAGTCTTAGAAATAGTAAATTAAGTTTGTCAACAACCTTAAAACCAATTGTAAATTTTGTACTGACGTAAGTGGCGTTCTGGTCCTTTCAACAATGAAATACCTTTTACTAAGAACGTGGAGAGGAAACGTAAGCCAAGTTGGCAACTCTTCAATTCGAAAAAACAATTTTTTTTTTTGTTTTTTTTAATTTTGTTATCAAGACATACGGTGTAATCAAATAACCTCTTAATAGCCTTTGTTTCTAATCATTCTGCCTAGAAGGGCGCGCCGGCTGGCTCTTAAGCTAGCTTTAACAATTACTTAAAACTAAATAACAATACAAAACTAAATAACAATATAAAACTAACAATATAAACTATAATAAGTATAACAAATGTATCACTATTCATAATCAAAATTTAACACGATCTTCGAGTCCTAGGAGCTCGCGTTATCAAATCTCTAAGTTTTCGCCTTTTCATCCTTCTTGTAGGGGGTTCTCTTGCCAGGATCCTTGCCAGTCTGTTCCCATGTTGCTCTAGCCTGTCATTATACCGGCTTTAGTATTTGTTAATCTCTTCAAAGACCGTTGCCAGCTTCAAGTCTTTATGCAGAATCGTGTTACGAATATACCACTCGCATCCGGTAATCAGTCGCAGTATACGATTTTGTGCTGCCTGGACTCTTTTGATCTGGCTATCGCAAGTGAGTCCCAGATTTGGCACCCATACCTCCAGATCGGCGCAATTGTTTGTTTGTATATCGTCACCTTGTTTGTGAGTGATAGTTTGCTTTTGGAGTATAATAGCCAAAAGTGTTTACTCATTGCAGCACGTACGCGAATCCTCATTGCCGTTACCTGCTTGGAGAAGGTAAGCCTGCGATCCAGGATGAGACCAAGATATTTAGCTGAGTTGGCCTGCAGTACCGGATTCCCCTCGATTGTAATGCCATGCGGAGTTTTCGTTTTCAGGGGGAAGCATACATTAACCGACTTGTCGCTGTTGATGCCAAGGTTCTAGCGCTTCGCCCATAGCGCGAACGTTGAGGCGTACTCCTGAATTCCGTCAGCAGCGGTGACTTCACAGCTTGATCTGTGGGTGACACAGACGTCGTCTGCGAACGTGGCCAACATCAGGCTGAACATTTTCTGAAAAAAAAAAGCGTCGTTATAAACTATTACTCATTAACTAAAACAAGTAATTTATATCGGGATAATCTTTTAGAGAAGCTCATAAGATCTTCGAGCTGCTATTCCGCAACATTACTTGCTGCAAATTTGCTCTTCGTTTCTATCTCAAACAAGCAGCTCTTACAAGTATGATACTGAATTCTTAATGAACTTTCGTCGATTTGTCTTAATAATTAATTAACGAAATTTGATTCAAAAGTGATTAAACGCGCTTTGATGATTGATGAGAATAACTCATCAATTATTTAAGGAATTGAATAAAAACATAATGAAGAATATCCGTTCGACACATTTAAGCAAATAAGTCAGAAAATTTTTATAAATATTCTATTTGCGTTTAAGTTAATTTATTGAAGTACTAAAAAATATAAGTTCAATTCACACTCAGCAAGTGAAGTGCTTCACACACACACACTCCGACAAGCAAGCGCGTCTGTAAAAAAACAAAAACTGAAAGCAAAATCCAAAGTCAAACACGAACCTGAGAATCTACTACTTAGTCCGCAACTGGTTTGACTAATGAAAAGTGATTTATGCGACTTTGTGTGCGCCGCCGGGATAGTAGCGATTTGGAATTTCAGCAAAAGTTCATTTATTTTTCGTATTTCGTGGTTTTTAGCATACAAAATATTCGATGAAAAAAATGCTTACGTAGACAAGCCATAAGCATGAAGCCTTGGCTCGTAGAATTGCATACATAGGCGTGACTTTGGCGGCGACTTGGTTTGCACAATTCGTACATAATGTGTGTACGAGGGACAGAGCAAAGCAGCAGAATAGTTGATGGTATTTGAAGAGTGAGTTACTAAAAAAATTCATATCACATGACGTATTGCAATAAGAATGTCAATGATGTTGCTCACACGCAGCGTTTGCCTTCTTTGTGGTTTTTTTTAAGCTTAACAAAATATGCTTTTGTGGCTTACATTTCTCCCTGTCTTCGCCTCTGCCGCTTCTACTGCATTGGAGAAACCCTTTGTTATATATATGATCGAAAAAACCAGTTTTCGTTGCATTATTTTAGGATGCAGTCAGTTTTAAACGTCGCTTTTTTTTTGGTTTATTCGTTCAGACGGTATGATTTTTGCAAAGTAAAAACTCAACAGGCCCCACTGTGTGTAGTTTTAATTGCAAAAATATGTAAGAATAAATGTGCGAAGACTTTTGTAAGTACGGCGGAAAACGACTCCATTAATTCCACAATTTCGATGTTCAAATATTTCGCTAAGCAGAAAAGTATGTTTTAAATGTAAGCATGTGCTTCAACTTCAATTTGCCACGCCCATTTTGTTTTTGGAATTCTATCTCTCTATCCACATAGCCTACATAACAATTTTCATTGTTATTACCTCTTTGGGTACCAGAAATATGGAAATTATTGGTTTTGGTCATAAGTGGCCGGTGCCACGCCCATTTTGGATTCACAATAGTTTTAACGCCACCCTATGAAATTAAGTACGAAGTTCCAAGTCAATTGGTTAGGAAATAAAAAAGTTTCCCATACAATGACTTAAATTGGCTACTCTTCCTCTTCTTCTGGGGGCTACAAGTTCCAGTGGTCCGATCTTGCTGGTTCCGACCAATGTGAGGGAGGAGTTTGCATACATACAGACAGACGGACAGACAGACGGACATGGCTATATAAACTCGTCTTGTCATCCTGATCAAGAATATAAATACTACCACGCCTCCTTCTGGGTGTTACAAGCTTCGTGACAAAACTGTAAAATGAAAATCAATTATATTATTTTCCTAACAAGAATCGTATACGTTTTTGAATACCAATTATCAATTATTTTACAAACTTCTATCTCGTCTGCTTACAGAGAGAGCTCTACTTAGTTTTCTCTGTATGGTCAGTTTAATAGAGGGACATAGGGGCGTGGTCCGATTCTTACAAGACTTCGGAATATAGTAAAGCTTTAATAGAAAAACACGAAATTGCAAGGTTTGGTTTCTTTACACTAAAGAGCAAAAAGTTTTACTAACAAATGCTTATGCTATAGAAACCCGATCTTGACCATTTTTGCACAATACTTAAATAGTTTTTTGTGCAACACATTGAGTCGATAACTCCAAAAACACACAATTTTTCATGCAAAAACCTAATTTTCGACCAAGCTGATTTTCACATACAAACTGCGTGCAAAGATAAGAACATTTTCTGCATTTAAATCTTTTCGCTTATTTCAAAACTCTGGAAGGAGTTCGCATTGAAACAGACAGACAGACGGGTAGACGGACAAACAGACGGACATGGCTTTATAAACTCGTCTTGTCGTACTCATGACAAAGTTAATATACTCTTTTTTGCAAGAGTATAAAAATACAATAAAGGCAGAAAAAGGTTAACTATAGATATGAACACACCCTGCACAACAACAGTGATGACAATAGCAAAAGAGGGCCAAACAGGGAGACTCATGTAGCGAAAGCATTCTATGAAAGGGTGGTGGGGAGGAATAATAGAAGGGAAAAGCCAAGAAGTTAAAGCAGTTTAGCAAAAGTGGCACACAAACTGATCGAAAGACAGTGAAACAACAAAAATTACTGTGACTCAGTGCATGTTAAAGTTTCGTGTGCGGTGTAAAGCCACCAACAGCATCCTACGTAATTTGATTGCCGTTGTCTTGCTCTAGTGACAATTAAGCAACGGGAGCAACAACAATGTCATGAAATATTTTTCATCTTACGTGAAAAATAACAAGGAACGCCATGACTTTTAATTGGCAACGCATTGTTGTTTGTCTGCTATGCGCAATTTCGCCAAAAAAGTAAAATATACGAAAATAAATTTCATTTAAAAATTCATAAGATCATTTTGCTTATTGCCACTTAAACATTATTTTCCTTTTTCTCTTTTAAACTCTCTCTCACTCTCATTGCACGTAACTCAAATACAGACGTAGCAAAATGGTGTACGCCACTTAGAAACAACACTTATTAAACGTTGAGTGACGCTGATAATTTATGCAATCATCGAAGGAACCGTTACCATTACCGCCACCACCGACAGAGTCATCAACTTCGTCGCCGACGCCATTTTAACTTAATTGCACAAGCCGTAAAACAACCATCCGTGCCCAGTTGGCGTCACGCATCATGGCGTCACGGGTTCGTTTCTACACATCACGTACCAGATGTCATCATCATAATCATTTAAATCATCATCATCAAAACGACGTAGTCATCGTCATTAATGCAATCATCATTACTAAGCATCGCAATCTGAGGTCTGCCAGACTCAAGTTCTACCCATAGATTCAAATTTACTCAAGTCTCGAACTTTACAAGCCCCACAGCCAACTTAATTTCTCAACTTTTCAGCGCCTATGTCATTTACTCCTCTCCGATTGCAAACCTCATGATCATTATCATCATCATCATTTAAAATATCATCATCATTTAAATTAAATATCATCAATCATTTAAATTAAATATAAAATTCATTCCTGGCTGCCTTGACAAATATTTACTTGAACCATTGGAAAATCCTGTTTGTTAATTTGTTTATTTAAGCATTTTTTTCTCCCAAACTTTAACTTCGTTTAAGCTTGCTTAACTTCGCTAAGTTTTATTTGGGTTTTGTTTCTATAATTTTATTGTCAAGCAAAATCATCAATTTAAAAAAGCTTAAGAAGTATTAACAAGCTGACGTTCGGTCAACCCTAATTTGTTTGAATTTCATTTTCAAATTACTTTGAAGGCTGAAGATCAACTTTTTCAGATTCTTTTGAGTGTCAAAATTTAACAAGGAATCGATTTCGAACTTAGCAACCCGATTTTATTGGAATTATTTATTAAAAATTTTAACACATGCCTCCATGCTTCCCACCCTCAAGCTGAAACAACGCAACTACATTATTTTCAATAACGCACAACTATTCAAGCACAAAAATGCAATTGAAATTCACAATAATTTTCTATATTTATTTTCCATTTATATAAATATATATTTATATATATTTTCATTTTTTTTTTCTCTCTTAACATTAAAAATTTGTTTTCACTTGCATATCTGCGAAATTCTTTAGCTCAATAATAAAACGAATCAAAAGCGAAATCGTTCACAACAACAGCAAATTGTACAATGACTGCATTGTAAAATGTAATGCCATGAATATGTGAAGGGCGCACACGCCTTATTGAAAACGAAATTGAATGCAATTGTTTGTTGATGAGTTCTGCATCGATAGACCAGCATTCCGCAGAATTATCTGATTAAGTTGCATAAAAGAAGTACAGGACTGCGCTTTTAAGTGCCAAGCGCTTAATTAAATTGAAATGTGATAAAGTGCTGCGTTCAATGAAGTTGCGTGTTCAGCTTAAGTGCACGCATTTTTGTAAAACTTACGAAATCATTGAAAAACGAAATTAAAAAACAAAAAACGATACCATTATTCATAGCCAGTAAATGAAAAGGTGCTGAAGCCACTCAATGAACATACCTGCAAAGAAGAAGAGGAAATTTAGAAATTGTTAAAAACAAATTTAGTATTAAAGAATTTACAATAAACGGGTAACTGCAAGAAGAAAGTATCTCATTTACTGACCTATTCAGAATAGAGAATAGGCTATTCTGGCATATAAATTTAAGCCAGTAAGGGAGCTATTTTCACAAACAGGTCTTGTATCTCTTTTTACACGGAAAGTTTTTCTAACAAAAACAGTATTTTTAACTGATCGTTCCTATGGGAGCTATTTGCTATAGTAGTCTGACCTTGATAGTTTTTGCAGTTTATTGAGTTTTTGTGCAAAATATTCCTTCGATTACTCCAAAAATACGCTATTTTTCAATGAAAAACATCGCTTTTGACCAATCGTTCCTATGGCAGCTATTTACTATAGTTATCCGATCAAGCCTATTTGTTTCTTAAATCTGCCTGCAAGGAGAAGAAAATTTTTAGCATTCAAATTTTTTCGCTAACTTCAAAACTCTGGGAGGAGCTTGCACTGAAACAGACTGACAGACAGACGGACATCGTTACTTAAACTCGTCTCGTCGACCTGATCAAAAATATATATACTTTATATAGTCGCCGATGTCTCCTTCTTTGCGTTGCAAACTTCATGACAAAGTTAATATACTCTTTTTTGCAAGAGTATAAAAAGGGAAGAGCAACAGGAGCAGAGAAGTGTAAAACTTGATTTATTAACTTGTCAAAAGCCATCGAAGCGGGAGAATGGAGAGGCATCGCTACTTAGCACTATATGGAAAATGACTACCACGAAAGCAAGCAAAATTTTAATAAATCCTTGCAACGGAAACACGCTTCACGAGCTCAACTCTTAGCAGCGGCAACGGCAAAATTCAACGTCCAACGGAAGAAGCTACAAGTTGGCAAATGATGATGAGCTATGCTTCGCTTCTCTCTCACACACAATCACGTACTCACAGAGGCAGACAGACCGACAAACTTATTGCCACTCTTGACGCTTAGCGCGCTTACAGACATTTTCGGCTTGTCACTAATCGCATGGCATAAGAGATGCGTTAAAATTAATTATGGCGCCTCAACGACATTTTCTTCTTTTCTAATTTTCTTTTTACTTCTATTATACGTTCTTCTTGACTTTTGCGTGTGCAACACAACACTCATACAAAATAATAACAAGAAAAGTCGACAAAAGTAATTACGTGCAATGGAAATTAACTAAGAACATGACGAAACGACGACGATAACAGGAACCAGAGCAAGGACGAATACAATCTAGAAGTCAAAACGTCTACCATGAAGGCAATGTGGGCTGGACAAGTAACTGATTTGGCCTTTGTGTCTACAAAGTGACTTGTTGTTTGTGTGTGTGTGATTTTGTGCGTTCATGAGTTTGTTTTTTTATTTGTCGTATTGGCAACGCGGAAAGGCCATGATATGAAATGATACGAAACAACAAGACATACTCTTCTGTGCGCCAGGGAGAGTTCACTTTTTGAGCACTTCATGCAGATAATTATGTTATCGCGTAGATAACAGCACAATTCAACATGGCAATCATAATTAACTGTAGGCGCGAGCACAGTGCTTAACAAAAGTTCTTGATGAATATACCAGCGACGCCGCCGTCATACTCCTTGCCAACGCTGTCGTTGTCGTTTTCATCGTCATTCCAACTGTTATTTTCATTTGCTTCTGCAAATGCCTTGCAAGGTCACAGAGGTCTCTTAAAAGGTAGCACAACTGACAAGCTGACGCCAGCTTGTAAGCAATTTAATACTAGAACGCTTTGCAACATTTCTGGCAGCCTACTTACAAACATATTGCGTTGAACTCCAAATTTTTTTGTCTTATGCAAAAAAAAACATTTTTCTTTGAGCGGAATAAGTGAAAAGTTTTTTTAGTCAACATTTGGGCAAGAAACACAAAAAAAGAAAATCAACGCCACTAACGAAGAGCAATCATGAATCAAAAATACTTTTGCCTTTGCGTGATATATTCATATGTGTGTGTGTGCCGAATGTACGTTAACACGTTATGCAAGGGATGCAGACATGAGTAAGTACGCAATGATGTTGAATCGTTGCAGTAGTGTTCGTCTTTTTGGTGCTACTGCAGTAACGTTGCCAACATTCGCAAGCAGGCAGTCAAAAGCATGAAATATTCATAAATGCAATCACGACACGTGCATATGCCAAAAATAAACTCACACAATCACGCACGCACAAACAACGAGGTGTGGTAATGAGGGATCAGCGACGATAGCATTGAATGTTGACTTCAACGCCTGATAAGTATGCTATGAAATATTTCTCGTAAAAGTTATGAAATCCTTCATTTCTTTATACTTTTCCTTTCCGTTCAACTTGCAAAAACAAAGTTATTAAAGTGTTACTCATAGAATACTTAAAGTAAACTTTAACTTTTACTTAACTTGCTTAAAATTTAATGAATATGCTGTTAAATATTTAATGAATATGCTGTTAAAATTTATACTGCTGTTTCTTTTTAACTAGTTCTATTAAATAAATGATTACTTTTATAAGTCGGAAATGAATGCCACCTACACTAATTTCAAAAACTTTCGTCACGATTTTTACCTAACTTTTATATGAAAATGTATTGTACTTAGAATTTATAATTCGTATTGTACTTAGAATTTATAATTCGCCACAATTATGTTGACTTCTTGATATATAATTATTGAAAACGTCAAAATTTTATTTCAAAACTTGCTACGAAAATAGTGTAAAAAAAAACAACCGCGCAACTACTTGAGGCTAAAATATAAACAAAAAGAAAATTTAATATAAATAAAAAAAACTGTGAGTGCAAAAAAAAAATAATAAAAAAAACACCAGTAAGTATTGAGAGTCCTCGACTTCGAAATACCCTGTACCGTCAGTTTGTATCGGGTGTAATAAGTCATTGCCCATAACCAAGACGGACAGACGGACAGGGCTAAATCGACTTCTCTTCCGATACTGATCAAGTATAAATGCACTTTATAGGGTCTGAGTCGCATCCTTTTATGTGCAACATTTTCGACTTAACCAAAACTAATATACCCTTGTACCATAAGGTACAGGATATAAAAATAGTGCATTTGACTTCTGTCATGTACAAGCACTTTTCGTATAAAAACTACTTAAAAATATGCACCATGTTTTCAAACTTCAGTTTCGTTTTCAAAATGAGCACTACTACCAGGGGAATGGTGAAACCATCCGTAGTCACTACCTCAACATGTCAAAATTGGATGACCTCAAAATCACTACGGTAATTTTATGTGCCCGGTATATTTCTTTCTGTGCCTATGTTTGCGTGGACGGCCAGCATAGTTCTTGGCTGCAACAATCGGACTGCCGGGGTTGCACTGGCAGCTATAGTTACTCCACTGAAAAAAGAAGTCTCTTTTTAAAACTTTTTTTTACATCGAATACAAAATTGAACCGTTAACGTATGCTTTTTTTGGCGCTCGAAATATTTCGATCAACTGACAAAGTTATGCAACACTCTCTGTTTACGGTGACGACGACGACAGCCCAATTCAAATGTTTGGCATTACAATAAAGAGTATCAAAAATGCTTAACATGAGAAATATGTATTTTTGCAGCATTTCGGGCGTTTTACAAGCATATTTTCTTACAATTTTTTTTTTCTTGTCTTAAATTTAAGACAACATATTCAAAAATGCGTGCAAAAAAAATCAGATCAAAATTATGAAAATTGACTAAGTAATAGCCATTTTATTGAGAGAAAGTTGACGTGATTTCATACTGATAAAAACGGTCTCAAAACTTTCATTGCGTTTTACTCGAAACGGCTTTTTTCAAACTGGTCGAAATATTGACTTAAACTATTTTTAGGCAATTTTAAACTAAAAAAAAAAAGATCAAAAAATGAAAAAAATTTTAAAAACCTCTACGATTAACGATAGCCACATTCAATACGAACAAAACAACACTTATTTCATCAAAATGGGTTAATAATGGCTTCAGTTATCGATGCGACTATGGAGGTGGTTTTTTTTTAAGTTCTACTGGAACGCTCATATCTTTGAAACCAGTCAATATTTTTCAATGAAAATCTGTGTCAATAATGCTGAATGTAGCCTTAAAAAAACGTAAAAACAACCATCTTGATATTGTTTTATTTTCCCGGTCGAAAAAATTCACAAAAATCACACATTTTTTCGGTAGTCACAGTGGCGTTCCCCCTTAAGCTAGGGAAAAAATGACTTGCCATGGTGAAGTGCACTATGTAAAAAAATTGGTTCATGAGCTCTTGCAATATTGTTGTTGTTAAAAATTGCCAATATTTTGGTTACTATAACTTGTAACCAAGACTGATCTTTAGCCTGCTTTTCTCATCCGAATTGAATTATAGTAAATTTGAGTAAGCAAGTTTATTTTATATTCAAAATTAACCGTTACTCTTTAAGTCATCACTTAAAATATTTCCACTTCAAAATTACAAGCCAAACTCACAAACATACATATGCATACGCAAATCAGTAAATATTTGTATAGACACACATTAAGGCAGACAGACCGAAAAATCATTTGAGTAATGACACACATGTACTAAATTAAGCATGAAAAATATGTAATTAATTTAAGAAACTTACAAGTTTAATGAATTTTCTCAGCTTTGATTTGCTTTCAATTCAAAATTTTGTAAATTCACTTGCCGATGACTTGAAACCAATTAAGTTCAAATATAAAGCTTGAAAATTTAATTAAAAAAATACTTTGAAACATTTGTTGTTTCGTTTTTTCGCGCAGAGATGTGCAACTGACAGCAAACATTACAAGCAACAACAACATCAGCAGCAGCACATATACAGCATTGTTAGGTACATCCAGGACTTCCTGATAATTCTCACACACACATATACAATAGCAAAGAGCACTTGAAAATAAACAAGAAGCTCGCGCAAGTTGTTAAATCATGCGAAAAGCGCTGCAAGTCAAAAAATTAGCTGTCATAAAATGTAATAGAAAACCAGTAAGGGAGCTATTTTCGGCTATGCCGAAACTTATATACTCTTGCAAACGTTTTCACAATTATTCTTATTAGAAAATCCTTTTTTAATTTTCCAATAAGAATCATATACGTAGCCACGCCAATTTTCTAATTTGTCTTTAAGAAGGCAATGTAGTCAAACTTCACTACATTTTTCAATCTTGTATCTCGTCTGTTTACAAAGAAGTCTCATTTTTAAGTTTTTACTTGTATGGGCGGTACCACGCCCTTATGTCCTATTTTTATAAAATTCTGGAATTTTATCAGGCATTAATAAAAACACGTAATAGCAAAGTTTGGTTTGCTTATATTCAAGAACAAAAAAGTTTTTCTAACAAAAACTGTATTTTTAACCGATCGTTCCTATGGGAGCTATATGCTATAGTAGCCTGATCTTGACCATTTTTGCATTGTATCTTTGTTGATGTCAAAAAAGATGTTGTGCAAAATAATAAGTCGATAACTCCAAAAACACGCTGTTTTTTATCAAAAACATCATTTTTGACCTATCCTTCCTATGGCAGCTATATGCTATAGTAGCCCGATCTTGACCATTTTTACACGGTATCTTTGTTGATGTCAAAAAAGTATTTGTGCAAAATATTGAGTCGATAACTCTTAAAATACGCGGTTTTTTAAGCAAAAACATCATTTTTGAACGATCGTTCCTATGGGAGCTATATGCTATAGTCATCCGATCAAAGTGATTTTTACATACCAAATACCTGCAAGGAGAACAAAATTTTCTGTGCTTAAATTTTTTTGCTAACTTTAAAACTCTGGCTGGAAATCGCATTGAAACAGACAGACAGACAGACGGACAGACGGACATCGTTATTTGAACGTCGTCTCGTCGTGCTGATCAAGAATATATATACTTTATATAGTCGGAAATGTCTCCTTCACTGCGTTGCAAACTTCATGACAAAGTTAATATACTCTTTTTGCAAGAGTATAAAAAGCGATAAAACGAACTCGCTTTGAAAAGAGTGCAAAAAAATTACAAGCTTTGTAGAAATAATAAGCAAACAAAAATGGCGGAAAAAAATAAATTTAATAAAAGACGCTCGTTTTTCTTTCTTGTTTATTTAATTTTTGCTTGGCGCCATTTTTTTTTTTTTTGGTATTTATTTTTTGGAGCATACTTTTGGGGATTTGTTTGGTATTATTTTATTTGGCTTTTGAATCTGAATGTACTCGTATGTACGTACGTTTCATTCCCAGTTGTCTACTGAACTAGTACAGAACTAATGTTTCAACTAGTTTAAATGAAACCAGCACTAGTGCCAGCTCAATCTACTCTCCATGCTTTCAACTGTAGAGTTTCACTAGGGGATGTCATAGGCTCGGGTCAAATGTCACATTTCGACCACTTTCGACTGATTACCGTACTAGTCCTGCTGTACCAGTTTGGGGCATATCAACAAAAAATATGGAATAATCTTAAAGGACAGAGTAATTGCTGTATATTTTATTATTATTACCAATTTAAATAATTTTTGCATATAAAACTTAATTTAAAACTTTATATTTTTTTTTTTTTTTTATTTTAATTATTAAGACATACGGGGTAATCAAATAACCTCTTAACAGCCTTCGTTTCTAATCATTCTGCCGAGAAGCGCGCGCCGGCCAGCTCTTAAGCTAGCTTTAACAAATAATAAAAACTAAATAACAATACGAAACTAAATAACAATAAAAATCTAAATAATAATAACAAATGTATCATTATTAATAATCAAAATTTATCGCGATCTTCGAGTCTAGGAGCTCGCGTTATCAAATCCCACACACATACAAAGTTAATTGTCAAAATTGTTACACCTGATGTAGTTTTACCCTCAAAGCAACGTCAACATTTAAATAATTACATTCATATTTCTTATACGACCAACACCAACACCACCGAACCTGACATCTGTTTGTAAGGCTTTGACTTTTGTAAGCGCAAATCAGCAGTGCCAAAGTCATTTGTTAAACACATGCACACAAATACATACAGTATATTTTGCCAGGACCTACTTATATGTACATACATACCTTTCAAGAACTTGTGGCTGTAGAACATTTTTAATAGACACTGCTAAGCAAGAACTAGAACTTGTCCTGGCCATGCAAGAGCTAAGCAGGCGGCAACACTAAAAAGTTAAATGCGTGTCATGCTCTTTAGCCACATCCACTTTAAGTGTCAACGTTAACGTCAGTGTATCTTCATATGACCGACAACAACTACTGGAACTAACATTCAAGAGTGCAACAACTCATTTCATTGCAATATCAAGAATAGAGAAAAGGCGGTGAAAGATATGAGCAAAAAGTAAAAAACTGCCGCCCACTAAAGACATCACATTGAAAGTCACTCAGCAGCTTAAGAGTGTGTGAGAATAGAGTAGATAGACTAATTCGTTCACACACAGGTATAAGTAGTTGAGATTATACCAAGTATTTGTGCAGACTTTTTGTTATTGACGTTGAAAGTGATGTTGATGGTGGTTGGTTGGTGTATATGTCATTGGTATTTCATAAATAAAGCCATGAGCAAACACATCAAACTAAAGTTAGAAAATCAACGCTTAAAACAGTTTGACATGCGATTATGAGCATTATGCATGTTCTGGCAAATTGTTAAGTGTCCCCATTTGTGGTAAGTCACCAAATGGGTTTTTTTTCGTTTCCCATACACACACATTTGACAAACTGATAACAAACAATATTCATAAGATTGGCTAATGAGCGATTGGCTAAACTTTTATACATCAAGATTTCTATAAGTATCAATGAATCAATTTACCAACTGCACTTATATCAGTTTCGAACATGCGATTTAATGACAACGTTCAACTATTATGACACTGAAAATATATCTGGCATAGTCATTGTTTTAAGCTGTTATTGTCCTCATTAACTGATGAAGCAAGCCATGACGTAACAACATGTATTTTGTCAGGTCGTTAATGGTTTTTGTTTCACACTTTTTATACCCGTACATACTACCAGGGTTTGGACGAAACTGTATGTAACGCAGAGACAGGAGGGGAGGGGGACCCTATAAAGTAGATATGGCTAGATCAGAGACGACTTGGCTAAAATTGTTATACATCCAGATTCGTCCGTCCGTCCTCACCAATGGTTCTCGGAATCTATACCAAGCTAGCGACTTAGAGCATTTGGAGGATCGACTCGTGATGCTCGGCAGCAGATCAAGTTCAACGATTTCTTACACTCAAACTCCTATCCCGCCCAACCAGCTACGTCCCACTCTTTTGATAAGGCTCATTAACTAATGAAGCAAGCCATGAAACGCTAGCAACAATGTAAGTTGGTCAGGTCGTCTAAGTTGGTTAAGACCTACAAAACTGCAACCCAATTTTCCCCCTCCCCTTTATTACCCCTCAAAAAGTGTGTTATTGTTAATTACGATATCTTCAAAACCATGTTGCGTACGTCCTCAAATGTTGTGTGTACACTCAGTAAATACATACCCTTAATGCCTGCATACCAGCAAAGACCCCTCTGACATTTAGGACTACCCTCAAGACCATCAAACTTAAATTTTTCGTCAATTTCACTGTTTGTACAAAAATTTGTATATCTCCATAACTATAACAGCTACGAACCTGAAACTTTGTATGCAGATTAAGGAAATGTATATTTTAAAACTTTCAACTTAATTTTTCCCCTTACCCTGTATTACCCCTCAAATAGTGTTTTTATGTCAATGGCTATATCTCCGAAATTAATAAAGGCACTGACCTGTAGTAAGTAGGCACAGTATTACTAACTTCATAAGACTGCATCCAGACAATACCATTTTGTATTTGCACTACCCATTCGAGGTCGGCACAAGCTTCAATGACTGGGTAAATTCCAGTTTATTTTGATTTAAAGATGTATATGTCCACAACTATGAAATATACATGTCGGAAGTTCTGTACGCAGGTTCAGTTAAGATACGTTCTCTTAACTGCATACCGAAAAACCCCCCTTGGGTTCATGGCTTCACCCCACAGAGATGAACAAACTCGAATTTTTCGAAAATTATTCACTTTTGACTGAGTTTTTTGATATCTGGAACACCATTTATATAGATGCGGGTATGTTGCAGGGTATTTATAGCTGAGTATACGCAACTATACGCCTGACTAGTTTCCTCTTGTTTGTTCATTCTGACTGTTGCGTGTCTAAATGTGGTGTCAAATATTTAATGCCTGTCGCAAAGACCTGACATTAAATCAAGACTCAACAGCAACATGATTGACAAAAGCCCACAAAAGCTTGCTTAAGTTGAAAATATAAACTTTCAACAGACAGGCAGTAAACGCTTTGGTTTCCGTTTTCTTTCTTTGCTGTATGCCATCCACACAAGTCTGACATTCTGCAACAGTTGATACGAAGGGTCAGCACAAGCTCTGACTGGTATATTAAGATAAAGTTTATGTCAAAATAATCTTCGGGTTCGACACATGCGTTGATAGTCTCTAACTTTGACTTGGGTTTGAAATACCAAACGGCAGATCGAAAACCCAAAAGAAGTTGTTCAAACTTTTTTCTATGTTGAACTATTATAAGCGAGAAGAAATGTGTGTGTGTGCCTGATGTCAAAAATGTTAATTATTCAAGACTGCCACTCAGTTCAAAACAGATCGCAAAGTTATAATTAAGCATTTCAACATGTACGCCTTAAGTGGCCAACAGGACAACAAGTTCGAAGCATGACTGTCTTGGTCACGTATTCAAAGTTGCCATTGAAAAGTAACAACAGCAAACTATTAACAGATAATTTTAGTCTGTGGCGACTCAATAGTCAATATTTTTATAAAACAATCGAAAACCCACATACATAATTTATAACGTAATAAGTACAATTATAATTGCCCACCACAAAAAGTCGAAAGATAATTAAGCATTTAACATGTACGCCAAATGGCCAACAGGCACAAAAGTTAAAGTATATTTTGGCCTACGCCGAAATACACGAAATTATTAACATTAGTTGTGGCGACTAAAGCAATAAAGATATTAAAATTGGTCAAACAGAGCAACATGTGTTTTGAAAAGCATAACGTTGCTAGGCGAACCGAAGTTAAAGTATTACGGAATGGTATGCCGAAAATGCCGCCAATTAATTTCGAAATGCTTACGGTAAAAAGTACATAATGCATTAATTAACTACAAGTGGGAAATACAAAAAAACTTTTGAACTTTTGTGAGCCACAATCAACGAAACTATTAGACAAAAACAAAGAAAAGAGCACCTTCTGCTCCACATGCGTTGGAAGCAGTCACACAGCACCGACAAACTTCAAGCCGCTGTTGAACATGCTTCGAAGATAAAGCGGTAGAAAAAAAGCTGACCGGACTCGCCCAAGTTGAAACGAAATCACAACGAAAGAAGAAATTTGTGAAGCGCTTATGGCTAAGTTGGAGGGGATCCCACTGGAAACGGTTTAGTCCCTGGGGTATGGCCATATCGCAAAAAATTACAGCAGCAAGCACGTCAGTGAGCCAAGGAAATACGTGGTTCCGACCATTACCAATTCTAGGATTCTACTTGACGCGTTCGCCATACTAGACATCAGCCTTCTAAACAACCGGCTCTAGTTCACATTCAAGTCCCAACCATCTCATAAAAGATATATTGTTTTTAGCTATAATTATAGCTTAAAAATTTTAATCATATTTAAAAAGAACTAGAAAACCAGTAAGGGAGCTATTTTCGGCTATGCCGAAACTTATATACTCTTGCAAACGTTTTCACAATTATTCTTATTAGGGAATCCTTTTTTTATTTTCCAATAAGAATATACGTAGCCACGCCCATTTTCTTATTTGTCTTCAAGAAGGCAATGTAGTCAAACTTCACTACATTTTTCAATCTTGTATCTCGTCTGTTTACAGAGAAAGCCCATTTTTAAGTATTTTGTTGTATGGGCAGTACCACGCCCTTGTCCGATTTTTATAAAATTCTGAATTTTAGTCAGGCATTAATAAAAACACGTAATAGCAAAGTTTGGTTTGCTTATATTCAAGAACAAAAAAGTTTTTCTAACAAAAACTTTATTTTTAACCGATCGTTCCTATACGAGCTATATTGAAAAAAAAGAATAAATTATATTTAAAAAAAAATGATTTAGTAATAAGCGAGGGAGTGATTAGTGAATCATTATGGGTAGTACAGCCAAAGTAGTTGTGAAGCGAAAATGAGATTTTGAGCTGTTTAAAGATTAGTTAATCAATTTAAGTAAGCTTAGTGCATCTCATTATCATCTAAAGGTGACAGCACTGATTTTTCGATCTAGTTTTTGGGCTTATAAATATTTTGTTTTATTATTTACCTTGCGTATGTACAGTGAACATTATGTACAAATACAGAAATATTAGGGACAAAAATAACAAACAATAGTAGCCTGATCTTGACCATTTTTGCACAGTATTTTTGTTTATGATGAAGAAGTTTTAGTGCAAAAGATTGAGTCGATAAAACATTATTTTTGAACGATCGTTCCTATGGGAGCTATATGCTGTAGTCATCCGATCAAACTAATACCTGCAAAAAGAAGAAAATTTTCTGCGTTTAAATTTTTTTGCTAACTTTAAAACTCTGGGTGGAAATCGCATTGAAACAGACAGACAGACGGACAGATGGACATCGTTATTTGAACTCGTGCTGATCAAAAATATATATAATCAAGAACAAAAAAGTTTTTCTAACAAAAACTGTATTTTTAACCGATCCTTCCTATAGGAGCTATATGCTATAGTAGCCTGATCTTGACCATTTTTGCACTATATCTTTGTTGGTGTCAAAAAAGTTTTTGTGCAAAATATTGATTCGATAACTCCAAAAACACGCTGTTTTTTCAAACGAAAACATAATTTTTGACCAATCCTTCCTATGGCAGCTATGTATATACCAAATACCTGCAAGGACAAAAAATTTTTTGCGTTTAAATTTTTGTGCTAACTTTAAAACTCTGGGTGGAAATCGCATTGAAACAGACAGACAGACAGACGGACATCGTTATTTGAACTCGTGCTGATCAAGAATATATATACTTTATATAGTCGGATGCTTCTTCTCTGCGTTGGAAGCTTCATGACAAAGTTAATATACTCTTTTTGCAAGAGTATAAAAACAAATAGTCCCATGGTGCCAAGCAATTGTTTTTGTTCGGTGCGGTGCTAATGGTGTAACTTTTGATGAATGCATATTTTTTTAACAAATTAATTTCAAGTTATGTAAACAAAGAGCATAAATTGATGGATCGCAATTGATTATTTACCCAAAATAATTTCTGTGCATTATTATAATTTAAGCGTATTTGTTGTAATGCAAGTCAAGTCAAATAAATCGATTTAAATTTCTCGAAAATACTTTTACTAGGTGTATTCAAGAAAACATTTTAATAATGAATAGTCACATGTTACATATGTTCATATTTAACATAAAACAGTCTAGCGTTCAAAATACTAAACACTTAAAAATTATATAAAAATAGAAGATTGATCTAGTAGTTCTCTACAAGTTTTTAGTTCAAACTCTAGTAAGTTATAATTCCCAAGTAATTTTTCGGGGCAGGAGCATGGAAATAGAACTTTCAAAATTTACATTTTGGGGTGTGCTGCTACTAGTTAGAATTTTAGTATCTCTGAGGCTACTTAGTTAGATAAGTAAGTGTGGGGGTGTATTAAGTGGATGAAATAGTGAAATGAAAATTTGAGTTAACTTTTGAGTTATTAAGTTAAATTGAGATTATTAGGTAAAAAATATGCTTACAGAAAAGTGTATAAAATACCATTAAATTGATAGTAAATATAATAGTAATAATAAATAATTAGTTGGTGAAAAATATGCTTACAGCAAAGTGTATAAATGCCGTTTAAATATATAGTGAATGAAATTGGTGATATATACTTACAGCAAAGTATTAACAACCAATTGTAGTAATTAGTGTAGAAAAAACAAAAGGTTACTACGATTTGAAATTAGTAGTGAGCAGCCTATTTTTACTGAAATAAGAAAAAACGAATTACTTATATTTATTTAATATGTTAATATTAATTATTACGCAAAACCAAAAAAAAACTAGTAAGGGCGGTATAGTTGAGTACTAACTAAAATACCCTGCACATACCCTCACCTATTTAAATGGTGTTCTAAATATCACAAAAATCAGTCAAAAGTGAGGAATTTTCGAAAAAAGGTTTCCGTAGACCATGATAAAGGGATGTTTTTCGGTATGCAGTTAAAAGGACGTATATTAACTGAACCTGCATACAAAATTTCAGACATGTATATTTCATATTTGAGGAGATATACATATTTAAATCAAAATAAACTGGAATTTACCCATAATTTAAGTTTGCCGACCTCTAATGGGTAGTCCAAATACAAAATGGTATTTTCTGGTATGCATCTTATGAATTTATAAATACTTTGCCTACTTACTAAATTTCAGGTCAGTGCCTTCATTAATTTCGGAGATATAGCCATTGACATAAAAACACTATTTGAGGGGTAATAAAGGGTAAGGGGGAAATTAAGTATGCCTTTTAAGATATACGTTTTCTCAATCTGCATACAAAGTTTTAGGTTCGTATCTGTTATAGTTATAGAGATATACAAAGTTTTTGTAAAAAAAACGTGAAATTTACGAAAAATTTAAGTTTGACGGTCTTTGAGGGGAAGTCTAAATTCAGAGGGGTCATCTTCTGGATGCATCTAAGGGTATGTATTTACTGAGTGTACCACAAATTCGTACCTTTCATGGTTTTGAAGATATCGTAATTAACAATAAAACACTTTTTGAGGGGTAATTAAGGGGAGGGGGAAATTAGGGTATGCGTTTGTGGTCTTTACCAACTTAGTCGACATACCACTTTCATGTTCTAACGTTTCTGGTGTTCAAGTTATAGCCTTCAAAAAGTGGCGTAGCTGGTTGGGCGGGAAGGAGTGGGCGTGGCTCAAAACCGTAAACTTGATCTGCTCCGGACAGAGCTATGTCCAAATCTCAGTCTCTATCAGTTCAGAACCATTGGTGAGGACGGACGGACGACGGACAGACGGACGATCGGACATGGCTTAATCAATCTGTCTTGTCGTCCTGATCAAGAATATATATACTTTATAGAGTCCACCTCCCCTCCTTCTATGCGTTACATACATTTGGCAAACAAAGTCAATATACTCTGGTACAGTATGTACAGGGTATAAAAAAGACTGACGCTAAATTCATGGAACTTCAACAAACAAAGAATACATAAGTGAGCTATTATGGCTATGCTGAAATTATTACCTTGCAAACGTTTTCACAATTATACTTATTAGAAAATCCTTTTTAATTTTCAATTGTGCAAAATATGAGTCGATAACTCCTAAAATACGCGGTTTTTTAAGAAAAAACGTCATTTTTGAACGATCGTTCCTATGGGAGCTAGATGCTATAGTCATCCGATCAAACTGAATTTTACATACCAAATACCTGCAAAGAGAAGAAAATTTTCTGCGTTTAAATTTTTTTGCTAACTTTAAAACTCTGGCTGGAAATCGCATTGAAACAGACAGACGACAGACAGACGGACAGACGGACGACGGACATCGTTATTTGAACTCGTCTCGTCGTGCTATAGAATATATATACTGTATATATCGGAAATGTCTCATTCACTGCGTTGCAAACTTCATGACAAAGTTAGTACACTCTTTTTGCAAGAGTATAAAAAGGACAGTCGAATTAAATATGGCAAAGGAAAAACAAAGACATAATGTCTATTAAAAGTGAAAATCAGCCAAAGAAAATCAAAGTGCGCCTCGTTTTCGAGAAGTCGACTGTGCCTTTGATTGTCACAGCAACACCCCACACGACAGCCATAATGAAAATGAGTTTGTCAAACGAATACTAACATGTCTATATGTTCGTCTGTTTGTCTATCTGTCCCTATCGTGCACACCAACGACTCATACTTGTACAGCACTTTTCAAATTATAACGTAATTATAATCTGGCGTAGAAAACATGATAATAAATTTCGTAAATGACATTAATGCGAAAAGATTGTCTAAAAGAAATTACACCAAAAACAGCGAAGACGTAAATGCGAAAGTCTGTCTATGTAAGTCTGTATCTCTGTGTGTGAGTGTGTTTGGTTGGAAGCATCATTAAAATTAGAAAAGCTAAGCAAACTGAGTGTTTGGCGAACAAAGGCAAGTGGCTTGCTTGGCGACAACGACCACGATGAAGAAAAGAGCAAAAAAAAAGAAACACGAAAGAAAATTTAACGCGAATAATGTTGAATCCTTTCGTTAGCTTTTTTTGTTGCCTTGAACTTTTGCGTTGTCATGAGTTGTCGACGATGTCACAGCAATTAACTCACACAACACCAACAACATGAACAAGTAGCACTTTCAAGCCAGTGGGACGTGGTTGAGTGTAATACCCAAAGGGTGCAAAACAAATGAAAGAGAAACTTAAACCAACTGAGATTCATTTTTGTGCCACTTAAGCGGAGAAAGAGTGAAAATAAACCCAAACAAAAAAGAAAACAAAAAGGAAAGAAGCTATTTTGCTAGAAAGTCTTTTGCAAACCGTAAACTAAAGTGGTTGAAAATGTAGATTTCGTTGCTATACTTGTGGCCCGTGTGCGATATAATTTGCGGTTGATCGTAAATTAAATAACGTGCAATAATGAGTGCAAACCCAAATTAGCAGAAATGAATTGTCAACCAAAGCAAAAAATACGAAAAACGAACAAGAAGGAACAATTCAAAAAGCGGCACACAGATGACAGCAAGGCGCTACTGTCATTGTCATCATTGTATAGAAAAAACAAAAACAAAGATGAAAACAACAAAAATGAACAACATCAAGAATGAACAACAACAAGAATAACAAGCCAGTCTTCTTCAAAAAAACAAGTTGGCAAATGTTTAAGTTTCCGTGCGCAGCAACGACTCCAACAACAGCAACAACAACTACGATATAATCATCATATTTTGAACAACAAACATGACAAGAAAAACTTAGGGTAACCCTATTACTTCTTTCACTACTAACAACAACTTTATTCAAAGCTCGCAACCAAAGCACTTCTAATTTTTCGGTTTGTGGCAGCAGAAGTTTGTAATTACCATTGAAGGTCTTTCCTCTAAGCTCTACATCATTATCTTGTTGTACTTTGTTTTTCCTTCTAACTTTTCGTACCACGTCCAAGCACCGCCAGGTCTTCTATCACTTTTCAGGGGGGTAACTCACACCCCTAATCGCAACTCAAGTTTGTTAGTATTGTTAGCTTAGGTAAGAAGGAGAAAATGACTTTGTTTGGGTTCATGAAAACGAAAACTTTAATTTTTACTTTCAGGCTTTCTATTCAAAGTTGTGCTGCTGCGACAATGTGTGTGTATGAGTGTGTGTTGATAGTTTTATACAGAGTATTAAATCAGTGGAACTTCGTACAACTTTTTTGCTAATCTTTTGTTCTGGTTTCGGTCTTTAAAAGATTGTTTCTATTTTGTTTGTTTTCCGTTCCTAAGTCTGCACATCAAGTGAAAATTATCATAGAAACAAAATGTTGAAGCAATATGTTAAGTTATGTATTTGCCGGCGTGTTAAGACAAAACACTAAGTGCCATTCGTGCTGATCTGTGCTGTGCTCCCGTTTGTCGTTAGCTTCGTCTAACAGTTCGGCTTATCCTCCTGCTTGAATACTTACTTGGCTTCCTTGTAACGCAGTGAGATGCCATGTTCTGTATGCAACATAACACGAAAATTAGGTCTTGGCCTGAAAATACTTTCACTGTTTGGTTTTCATGTCTACCTTAGTCCACATAAGCATACATCATAGTGATAAATTATCTAAAAATAGAAACACAATGTTGGAGAGCTGCAAGATAGTCGAAGTTAACGTATTTGCACGGCGTTGTTAAAACAAAACACTAAGTGTCCATTCGTGCTCATCTGTGCTGTGCTCCCTTTTGTCGTTAGCTTTGTCTAACAGTTCATCTTATCCTCCTGCATTGAAAACTTACTTGGCTTCCTCTGATGACACTGCATTTAGATGCCATGTTCGGTATGCAAAACAAAACAGCGAAAAAAAGGACAAATGTGCGTCTCTTCCACATTTACTCTTCACTCATTTGCGTTCTTCATCTGCTCCGGCATTACTCGCTCAGAAACGATTTATTCACATATATAACATTTTCTTTTACAAGAACTTTTAGTCTCCCCTGAGATGGCAGGCCATGGTATTTCGGTCTAGTTTAGCATTTAGCTGCTACTTGCATGGTTCGTTTCATTAATTTGATTTTTTTACACGTGTTTCTTTTTCTCTTTTGTGATCATTTGCTTCTCTCGTTCGTGTTCCCAACATACTATGTGAGCGCACAGCAACTGAAGTGTTGTGGGAAGTTTAGTTAATGGAATTTATTAAAAAATTCATGACAACGCAAATGCAAAAACGAAGTTTATCAATCGTCTTATTGCGTTGAAATGCATATGGCTTGAAAAATGCTAATCAGAGCGTTAAAATGTAAAAGTGAAAAACAGAAAATAAGAAAAGCGAAAATGAAAGGCAAAAAGAAAAAAACTCAAATGAATAATTGGAAAAGTCATTTGCGCACTGGCCAGAAAATAGCAGCAAATACTGTTTTACCGCACTTGACTTGAATGGCTTGTTTGCGTCGCTCTTTGGCTACGGCAACTGAAATATTTAAAATGTCTTCTAAAGGCTTTTTAGTATGCCTAACTGCACTTAACGAACTTTTGTCTTATTAAGATAACTTGCATTGAGCACAAATGCAAACGAGTTCATGTATGCGTTATAAAAGAGCGACAAGACAGCTGCACTCCATTAGACGGTCAAACGCGGATTGCGATGTAACGAACCTCATGCAAATGAAGTATTGACACTGGCGTAGTGCTTTGCTGCAACATTTCTTTCTAATGCTTATAATTTTAGTCCTAAGCTTTTTTGCTTGACTTCTTGAGATAACTTGCGATAAAAAGCACAAGACAGCTGCACTCTTAGCGGTCAAACGCGGATTTGTAACAACCTCATCAAATAATATAACTCGTAGTCTTTGTGCAACATTTCTTTCTAATCTTATTTCAAATCTGACTTTAACGCAAATCTCATGCATATTCATTTGCCATGACCAATGAAACAATCTTAAATACTATTGCAAACGTTTTCCCAATTATTCTGATTAGAAAATCCGTTTTTAATTTTCCAATAAGAATCATATACGTAGCCACGTCCATTTTCTAATTTGTCTTAAAATAAGCAATGTAGTCAAACTTTCCTACATTTTGCAATCTTGTATCTCGCCTGCTTACAAGGAAGTCCCATTGTTACGTTTTTCGCTGTATGGCCGGTACCACGCCCTTATGTCTGATTATTATAAAACTTTGGATTATAGTCAGGCATTAATAAAAACTCGTAATTAAAAATTGGTCTGTTTATATTTAAGAATAAAAAAAGTTTTCCAAACAAAAATCTACTTTTTGGCCGATCATTCCTTTGGGAGCTATTTGCTATAGTGTTCCGATCGAAATAATTCTTAGATACAGAATGACTGGACATATCTGAGGAACTTCTGCGTTTGAATTTTTTCGATATTTTTAAAATCTATGAGGAGTTTGCACTGAAACAGACAGACAGACAGACGGACATCGTTATTTGAACTCGTCTCGTCGTGCTGATCAAGAAAATATATATTTTGTAAAGTCAAAAATGTCACCTTCTCTGCGTTGCAAACTTCACGACAAAGTTAATATACTCATTTTGCAAGAGTATAATAAACTTGTCAAAAGTTATTATACTCATTATTTATTGTGGCGCCAGACAAGCTACAAGACTTGCCCACATCAAGAGCAAAAACAAAAAAGGCATAAGACAATAATAAAATTTTTAGTGCCAACCCTCAGCATTGAAGTTAATTTTTTACGATACTACTTGGGCGCAATGCTGTTCGACAAGTGGAAAAAAAAATAATTTAACTAAATAAAATCATTTTGATTTGAGGCGTTGCTAAGTTGATAAAATTTTGGAAAATAACTGTGTAATTTGGTAATCAAACTTAAAGAAATAAGAAATACAACATGTGTGTTTCAGACATTGAATTCTAATATCAAATAATTCTTGAAAAAACGAAATTAGCAAAACCCTTGACAGCTTTATGTTCAGTACAGTCGATTCCTGGTTATTTATAACATAATTTAAGCAAAGTCAAGGGAGTCATTTTCACACCAAAGCAAAAGCACTTGAAGAAACACAATCCTCGGCATCATTAACATCAAGAACAACAACATCAACATTATTTTCCATTAGACAGTTTCATGTTATTGAAATGGCGATTATCTTAATCTTGCATACTCAAAAATTAATCAATCATTCAACTGATGCCAATTCACGCACTAGAACTCACCATCACCAACATACACACAAAGAATTTCAAATAAGAAATGTTTTACCCCCTTGGGCGGAAAAACAAAACAAAAAGCATTTGATTGAGAGACCGTCATTCATTCCTTCCGACAGTCAGTCGGTTAGTCATTCATGCGTTGATTGACTGAATGACAGCGACGCTAAATATGCCACCACACATCACACTACACTACACAATACGTTTGTGACGCTACACTAAACAACAAAATCAAGCAAATCGCATTGAATAAAGCATCTTGTCTTATGCCTCATGCCACATGCCGCATTGGTTTTTTCGTTTGAAGTTTGTCAACAATAACTACACTTATTTCAAAATATCACCAATGTCAGCAAAATTTTTCCACACTTCTTCTTCTTCGATATTTTTGATCAGGATGACAAGACGAGTTGAAAAACTTTTTTGTTTCTTAGTCAATTGACTTAAAACTTCATACTTATCTTTATAGGGTGGCGTAAAAACTGTTATGAATCCAAAATAGGCGTGGCACCCCAAACTTATAACGAAAACCAATAATTTCTTTATCTCAATTTGGTATAACATTGAAAATTGGTATGTAGAGAGACTTAAGAGTCCAAAGAATAAAAAGGCGTGGTACAAAAGGTGTCGTGAAGAGCATTCGATTCTCGGCATAGCCGAAGATAGCGTTTTTACTGGTTTTATTTATGTTTTGTCAATTTTTTTCCCTTTCACACTCAAATGCATATGCGCTCAACGCCTTCAGCTCAGCTCAAGTCAACTTTACTCAACTCATTGGTGATTGCCGGGGACGGAGCTTGTATTGGCACACATTAACTTAGCACAAAATCTTGATTCTAACTTCTTCTCGCAGTTCAACATGAAATACTAATGCTATTCCATAAATTACGCCATAAAAGTTTACAACTATTAAATATTGTTGTTGTTATCGTAGTTGTTATAAATATTATTGTTGTTGTTTTTGCTGTTGTGGATGGTGCGTCAAATTGCATAAAACATAAAATTGCAACAATTACTGCAAATAATTTGTCTTATTCTTGCATAACTTGAACTCTTTACTCGTTTTGCTCATTTCTTAAATTTTAATGGCTCATGATTAGAGTTTATGCGCCAATGAACCTCATAAAGTGTTTATGCTTACATCTCGATTGAAGACTTTCGTTCTGTGCGTGTATGTATGTGCGTCATGGATACTTAGTCAATCGTCCACATCTGCCTTTGCTGGTATCAAGATTTATTTTTACACAAACTTAATTCTTTTATTTAATTTTTCTTAAAGCGGACTTTATAATACTATATAATATAATATATCATTCTTAAAAAACATTCCACTGCTGTGTTTAAAGTATTTGCATTCACAATACATAAATACGTGATCTTTTAATTCGTTTTCAAGATTAATTTAACAATAAAAACAATTTTCATAGCAATTTAGAGTAAAACTTATTATTTTCAAACGACTCTGTAGAAGTTTAAAAATAAGGTTTTGTTATAGTCTAGACCTAAAAGGTCATATGTTATATACAATAATATATTATATATGTGTACATATATTACGTGGTTTCCTTTACCAACCACACAAACAAAAAGAATTGCGACATTTGTTCTATTGTTTTTTGTAGACTTGTGTTATGAAACAATTATTCTAGAAATTTTAGAACTAGCAAAATTTATGAAGCTTGTAGAAGTCATAAATGATCGAGGAGCGCCGATAAAATTTACACAATGAAATGAATAAAATTTCCAATTTAAATTTAATATTTTTTATTCAAACTGCACATGCTCAATTTGCAAAAAAAAAACATGAGAATAAAAAAACAGAGCATTTAATTTAATTCATCACAAATACAAAAGTTGTAAACGACACATTTGGAGCTGAATGTTTTGTCACACATTTGCGATCATCCAAAAAAACAACAACATACGCTAAATAAGAAAAATACAACAAGACAAAAACAGAAACAAACTTGAGACTAACCTAAGTGCATTGACATTACACAATAAAAACAATGTTCATTGGCAGCTCGCCTTCTATTTCTATTTCAAGTTGTAATTTTGCATTGTGCCATTAGACAACGATGACGCCAAGCTGCCACGACGTCAATGAGAATGATAAACCCGATCATGATGACATTGTTGCCGATGACGAAAATGATCATCATTGTGCAACTGTTTCAAGTGCCTGCCGCGTGACGCATTCGTATAATTTCGCTTGCTGGCACAGAAACAGATATTTTCTTAGTTGAAATTCAGTTCTGTGGATTAACACAAACGATATACCTGAGAAAAGTTATATGGCGTTCATTGGCATTTATTTAGTTTAGTTTTAGTTGCCTTTGTGCCAATTTTAATAGCAAAAGTTACTTCAACATTGGCGCGCACTTGAGTTTTGATAATTATGTGCCGCCGGGTTTGGTCGGAGATTGGTTAAAATTTTAAGTAAAATCAACGAAATTGTATTTGTACCTTTTTACAATTTTATTACAAGACTTCAATTTGTTGAGTCTTCTTCGCAGTTAAGGCAAAGAATTCCCCACATTTTATCTTAAATGTCAAAACAGACAAACATCAATGAAAGTTGCAAACTATTTTTTAATTTTAAATATTTTCTATTTTTTATTCTAAAAATACAACTTCAATTAAAAGTAAAACCAAAAAAAAGTCAATAGAAAAATGTATGCAACAGTTTTAAAAACGATGCTAAAAAATACAAAAAAAAATGTTAAATTGAAATTATGATTTTACAATTTTCAATTAAAGTTTATGTTGCTTATCAAAACGCAATGTTGGGCTCTGCTTGCGAGCAGAGCGCAACTTAAAAAAAACATTGAAAATAATATTAAAATTAAAGAACATTTTAGTGTGCTCGAAAATTGTGCGGCAAAACTTTTTGGACTGTCGAAAATTAATTTTATAATAACAAGCATGCAGGTTGAAAAACAGGCAAGGAGTCACTCAGATAGACTGAGAGCGAGCGAGAGAAGGCAGTATGAATAGAAAGTGGGAGTAAACTGTCAGATGAGCAGTTGGTAACCTAACCGTGTCGAGCGTCGGAGATACGAGGTGGCAAAGTTAAAATTCGGAAAGAGCATCCCGAAATACATAAGGATGCCAATTTTTCAAAACTCCCGGAAAACTTTCCAGGCAACCCGTCTTTTTACGACCAAAGGACTGGGCTATGAGAAGATTAACAACTTACAATCGATCATAATACAAAAGCAGAACAAGCAGAGCAGAGCAAACAAAAATAACGAACTTTCATTACAACATATTAATATAAGTTTCAAATGCCAACACAAACAATTTGCTGCATTGAATGCAACAAACTATTTCGCATACAACACGGCTTTCAACTCTTCGCACGAATTGCTTTTGTCAAGTGTAAAATAAAAGTTTAACAAATAATTATTATTATTACGAGAAACCGATCAATCTACGGACTGCTGGGAACAGCTGTCAGCAATATATCGCAAACGAACCGAACTTAACTCAATATGCTCGCTGCCAAGTGCAAAAACAATTCATCAGCAACAACAACATGATCATCATCATCAACTTCGCACTTCAAAAACACAACTAAAATAATATTAAAACAACAAAAAAGAATATGCAAGATTCGTGCATTCTGCTACTGCTCCTGCAGTGAGTGTTAAATAGATGAAGAGATCTCTTAAGAAAACTACCAAATAACACTTCCATTTAACTTTCACACCAATACAAACCGGTGACTTTGGAAAAACTCAGACGAAACACACACAGCACAAAAACAACACAAACGCAAGAATGCATTGCTAAAATAAGTAAAAATATTTTTGCATACTTAATATCACAACTTATCACACACAAAAGAAAACACGTAAAGAAAAAGGTGTGTGCTGCATTAGCATGACTAAAGTGAAATCGACGCCTATTGCTGGCACTAGTAAAAAAAACAACAACAACTCCAGTAGCAGCAACCTTGAAACTCATTCATGATAACTTGAGAAGGAAAACCAAGAAACGACGAGTTGATCCTCTTGACTCAACTCGACACGAGTTGATTCAAAATGAAAGGAGACGAATCACATTCGCCTCGCCTGAATTTAGTGTGGGGCAAAAAGATTCATTTGAGTGAAGTTTGACGTGTGTCTGTGTGTGAGT
Organism: Phortica magna; assembly: GCA_037044515.1. Classification (NCBI taxonomy): domain Eukaryota; kingdom Metazoa; phylum Arthropoda; class Insecta; order Diptera; family Drosophilidae; genus Phortica; species Phortica magna. Next base: position 23,190 of record JBAMBP010000786.1, on the reverse strand, counting down.
GTTTTATGTGTGCGGGCAGGCCTGCGACCCCCGGTTTTATGCATTAAGAAAGCAATGCAAAGTTTTTGTAAAATAATATAAGGGTTATGTAAAATAATTTTATGTTCAACATATGCGAAAATGTAAGGCGTGCAGTACAACAAAGTGACAGACAGATTGATTGGCGATTGCAATTGAAACCAAACGGAAGTTGAAGTTTATCATAAGTAGCAAATCATTCCGCAGAACTCATTTAAAGTGTGCGTTCGTTCGCATTGCAAGCAATATACATAAATACATAAATTTTATCGATGTAATTTGATCGCCGACTATTTTTAATAGGAAATTACATTTGAAAATAGGATTTTTATAGTGATTTTTCTGATACTTGAATGAACTTGAACTTGAATGCTTAAATATCATAAGCTTATATGCCGTTTGAAGCAATTAACAGCGTAAGCAGAAGTATTTCTATACAACATAAAAATCAGTTCACAAATTTGTATGTGAAGCGCAGAGTTAACCATAAATTTTTTGATTTCCATACCAAAAATTTGGTTAAGTGTGAAATTATATAAATTATTAAGGAATGCAATCACTCCAACATAAATTATCCGAAAAACAATCACAATTCAGCAATATTGTTTTAAATACAAACCGCAGCAATCATGGCTCGATCGCTTATATCGACAACAACAATGCAAGCGTGTCATCATTTTGTCAAGATGACAAAAGTATTTATTCCAAATTCTCATTATATAATTTATTTATAAACTTTTACTTAACAATAGGAACGTTTTTTGTTCCGTTGCTTGAAATTTGAGCAGATTTGTGTACAATTTCACTATTGTTGTTCTTGTTGTTGTTTTCGTATCTCCAACAAACTGCAAAAAATTTATTGTTTGCTGGGAAATTGCTAGAAGATGATAATAAAAGCCTCAGTCTGGATTATATTGCAGCTTTCTTCTCATACAGCTTGCTGCTGTTTCGATCCCTACTCTTTTCTTCACTGCACTGCTTTGGGCAAAACAGACGAAGACTGCGTTATATACGATTGCGAATGTGCGAGGCGTGTTCAGATTTAACAATGTCTGAATTCATATTGCTGCTAATTTTTGTCGCAGAGACCAACATATAATAAAGAATATTATATCCCACTTATAAACAGTTGTAGTCATATTTCTTTATTCTGCTTGCTGTTTGTTCGTATCTCGTTTGTCGTTTTGGATATCGGTTTACGAATTCATTCTTGTTGCCGCTTGTCAAACAAAGTTATCCGCTCACAACATTTTGTCATATCGCATTGCTGTTGATGTTGCTGTCACTGTTGACGTACTTAGTCGTGTGGACGCCACAGACACATGAATAAGCCGACTAATAGCGTAGTTGGTCAACGTTTTCAGTCTGTTCACGTATTAATGGATCAAAAAAAAACGCAAAGCGACATCTGTTTTAATGTTTTACTCAAGAAAATTTCAGAATGCAGAGAATTCGAGTGCCAACACACACACACCACAATGAACAAACTGTCGTTAAACGGTAGAGTGAGGTGAGTTGAAACTAAATGATTATAGAATAAAAACATCACTTAGCAGATGTTATGAAGATTTAACGAATAATTGAATATAAGTTTTCAAAATGATTGCAAGAAACACAAAAGCTTAACAAACTACTATTGAAGGAAATATGAACAAAATTAACAAATTTTTCAACGCAACAATAATATGTATATTTCTTGCCCAAAGAGAGTAAAAAAGAATCAGAAATGCGCAATTAAAAATAATATTTAAATGCCTTGTTTGTTAGCTTAGATCGCATATAGTATTGGAAACAAAAAAAGATATTTACGTAAGTATGAAACATGCACACTCTTCGTTCTTTGTTTCTTTGGATAAAACTTCAGTTTTGAATAATACGAATACATTTTATGTAACTCAAGTTGAATTATTATATTGGTTTTTACATATTTAAAACTGCCGCAACTCAACATTTAACAAAATATGGCACAGACGCAGCCAAACATGTTGCCACCTTAGGCAAGCTGTTAATTACGCAAATCTCTGTACATTGCAACTTCAGCCACAAAAAGCAATTAAATTCTCCGTTTTTACATTGACAAATATGCTGCCATCAATATTTGCGCACTATTACGTGCAGTCACACGTTTTGCCAAACAATTATAAATATGTATGTACATTTTATACAAAAGACTTTACAACATTCATTACGGTAATGTTATTAAAAACACCCGCAGCGACAAACCAGCTGTTGGGCGTAAAGCGAAATTACGCAAATGCCAATTGTAAGCCAATTTCATGCAATGGATTCATATCCTCATCCTATCAGATCATGACACTGATAAAAGAATATGTAAGCAGCAGCAGAGCATTTGGCCAAAACAACTTAAAATTGCAGAATCGCATTTGAGTATACGAAACGGGGCCGTTTCATGAAATTAAATGCGCACGAACGCCCGCCATTTTAGCGCACTTGGTAGCACACGGACTCATCGGACACCAAATACTAAATTCGTAATGGAAACTAAATGAGAAAGGCGTATGCGGGCATTGAATTGCATTTCAAAATATGGATTAAACACGAACTGTGCGTGCGTGCATTGTGTTAATGGACGAATTTTAATAATCCGCACTATTTATAAATATGACCGACGGAAACTTACTTATCAACAAATGAGAAGACAATGTGAAATTTTACGTCTTAAATTTAGTGAATATCTTACGAAACTTTTTCGTCATAAGTCATAATTTAACAATACATATATATTTTCAATGACGGTAAACAGACAAATAACAAATACCCAAAAAAACCGATAGAGAGGAATGAAATTTTGACGTTAATGCACAAAATACAACATTTCTTTAATTTTATGCCGTGCAAAAACCGAAGACAAACAACAACAACAGCACTAATAACAAAAACACGATGGGCAACAACTTTGAAGAACAAAATAAAAACACTTTTTAATAAAACTGACCTAAACAGACAAAAATATTGAGCAGAAAACGCAGAAGAAGACGACACAACAACAAACGAATAAACAAAATATTTTCTGTCTTAAAAAGTAAAATAAATAAATTCGAAAAAATAATAAAAACTCTACAATGAAGTTCAAATAGAAAAATGTACACAAAAATAGATTAATTTGCATCCACATCAATATGAAATAACCTCATTGTAATAATTTATGTCCCACCAAATAGTAGCGTCCGTAACATGGATACGAAGCAACGTAGCCGTCAAATAACAACAACACTCACAATAACCACTAAGAAATTGGAGTCGAGCGCCCCCGACTTCGACCTACCCCTTACCATACATTTTTTAACGACTGTTTGAGGGTTAAGTCGATAACTTCAAAAACACGCTATTTTTCAAGCAAAACCTCATTTTTGAACGATCGGTCCTATGACAGCCATATGCTAAAGTTATCCGAAGAAGCTAATTATCACATACAATTTGCCAGCAAAAATAAGAAAATTTTCTGCATTTAAAGGAGTTTGCATTGAAACAGACAGACGGACAGACGGAAATGGCTTTATGAACTCGTCTCATCGACCTGCTCAAGAATATATATACTTTATTTAGTTGGAGATGTCTCTTTCTCTGCGCTGCAAGCTTCATGACAAAGTTAATATACTTTTGCAAGAGTATAAAAACATATCGGAATTCACATAAATTTACAGGCCCTTTTCTTATTGAAATTGAAACTGAAATAGTAAACAAAAACTCCATAAAGTGTCACTAATTGAGCACAGCTGGTCTTTAATATTACTGTGCTGTGACTGCAGCATGGTGTCCATGCCTTAAAATAACCACAACTTAATTGGCCAAAGTAAATGAGAAAGAAAGCATAACAAAAACGCGTATTAATAAGCATTGCATTTTTGACAGTGATAAAGCGCCTGAGGTTCTTGCGGCTTTGTTTTTAACGTGAAAAAACAAAAACAATATATGTATGTGAAAGAAAATAGATATAAACCAAAAGCCAAGAGCAAACATGTGTGAAAGAAAGCACTTGAAAGGTGGGCCAGACGACAGACATTCTTGATGTGGTAGTTTGATAACGGCATACAAAATTAATATTTCTTTTAGGAATATTTAAGATCAAGGCCGATGGACATTCCTATTGCGCTCTCAGCAACTCACCTGGCTGAATAGAAAGCTCAGAGAGCTCAACTTCCATACAATGCAGCGGCTTATTGGACGCGACTGCTTCAGGCAGCACCTTCGAGGTAGTCACACAGGTCTGGTACAAATCACTATCAATTTCTACCATTACTCTACAATTACTATTGTTCTAAATTCACTTGTAATTCACTTGTTACAGTATGTAAATAAAAAAAAATTAAAACATAAATTAAACCAAATAAATATTTTTTACGTCATAAAATCGTCATAATCATTTGCTTGTTTGCATATTATTTCATAAAAAGTTCTGCACAGGTGCAAATGCGCTGCAACAACAAAATACAAGGTACTAGCACCTCGTTGAAATAAACAGTTGTTCGTACCAACTAAAAACTTTGCCAATTGCAAAATTTTCCCTAAATAATGCACAATTTTGATGCTTTTTGTAAATATATAGAAGTTACACTGACTTTCTAGCGATCAACAGCTGTTTGTATAAATCATTGCTGCATTTCTTAAACAATAACAATCATTTTATTTATATTTTTGAGATATTTTCTCTTCACACGCTAATATATCGCGTTTCTTTTTTACACCGGTAACGGTTTTTTGTACACAGCACGCATGAAATTCGTAAACATTCACTTTCAATTTGTTTTTTAGCGGTTTGGAAGATTTACAATTGTACACCCACTTCATGTACTTAAAAGTTATGATACATTGCAGTTAGGAAATGTTCCATTTTACATTTGTTTAACTTAAAAAACACGAAAAAATTCAACGGGCTATCACCACATAACAAATTTACAGCTGATAACAGCTGACAGTTCACTGGTACTTTATGCTGAACAGTGTTGTAAAATCAACTTTTCGCCCTTCGTTGTTGTTTTTTTTTTATAACTATTTTTAGTGTTTTACTTAAACGTTATTTCTCGACGATATTGCAATTGATATGACTCATGTCACAGTATATTTTGAACAAAATCACGTCAATTCACAAACACCTCCAGCCTATTTACTGAACATTCTGCTACCATACTGTTACTACCCTGCTACCACACTGCAACTGTACTTTTATCATACTGCTACCGTACTGCACAAATAACAGTGCATTTAGAAATTCTGCCATCTCTTTATGTAAAATAATTTGTTGCTTTAACAGAACTCTGATGCTCTCTCTTTACTCGCAAGGCAGATTTACATATCACTAGGCAACGGCAATTCTTGCTTGTTTTTGAATGTTTACAGCTTTTTTTCGCTTTATTATTATTTAATATATAAACATATATCACTTTTAGTGAGTTTTTTTCAGCATTTCTTTGATTTTTAATTAAACCTAAAAACTAAACTAAATTTTTCCGATGGATAACCACTAAATGTTTAGAGTATGCCAGTTTATTTACTTTTTATTGTATATTCAATTTAAATCCTTGTTGAAATTCATTACTGTTGAAATTGCTTAGCAAGTAAGTTCTGTCTCTGTTTGGATTCAATAAATGAAGCTCAAGAGCACGTGTTCAAAGCAAAATGTGATATTTAACTTACAACATAATATACTTATTAGTATTAATATTATTATTAGTCACATTTAGATCATCGCCTAAATGTAACTAAACTAAAGTAAGTAAGTAAGATAAAGAATTTTGAGTTTTTTGCATTAAGCAATGAGTAGTCTCTTTTTTAAAAAAAGAAGTTAAATTCTTTTGAACAATAAATATTTTTAATTGAAATTATTCAAATTTCCATAGTAATAACATTTGTTCTTTAAAACGTTTAAGTTTATTTTGAGACTCGTTCAGTGATTCTTTCGTGTTGACGATTGCGTTTATCATTGCAATCTCCTTCGAGGTCTCTAACTGCTTTATAAAAGCAGCCAAAGACTCCTTTGTCTGAGATATATCAGCTTCCGTTATATCTTGAAACCATACACTTTCTCCAAAGCTAAATTGAAACCATTGCAAATATTGAACTGATTTTATCAAAAAGCATTTAAACACTCTCATTAACTTCCGGCTCTATATCTCTATGTCCAAACAATCCATTGGATCGATGCCAGGCTCCGGTTGCGGTATGTGTATACTGCTGACCACTAACTTTTTGTATTGTTATATGACGGATGAGATGACTCCTCAAAGTGAAATTTGCAATAATGGCGTCACCAGAGAACCAATTATAGGTTTGGTGGGCGAAAAAGGTGACTGTTTCGATCCAGGTGCGAAAGAATTAGCTAGAGCAGGTGAGACTAAACAGACAGTAAGTAGGCTTAAAATAATAATATCTGTCAGCGGTGTTGCATTGGTCTTTGACTTATCAAGATTTGGATTTCCTACTGCCAATTCAACTGTACACACCGCCGGTTTGTAGCAGAGATGGAGTAGCGACCGTGGCAACTAATGTCGCTGGAGCAATAATAAATTGAAATGAATGCACTTTATTTACATACTTGGCCATATCCTTGTGATTGGGCAGGAAAAACATTAATAGTTATTTTTAACATCCTCCAGTTAATTGGTGCTGCTGCTGGTAATAGTAGCTGAACTATCCATGTTTAATTCCGACAACACAGACCTTACTGCCGTCTGCGAGGACATTAGTTCAATGGGGGGCACTTGAGGTTCCATTAGCCCTCTCAAATTCTCATCGCCGCTACTTGTGGGTAGAGGGGTTGATATCACGCTCAGGGGTAAACTTGATAGCTCATGCAAAGTTGTGTCAGGGTCTAACATATCCAAACCCTTTGGTTTTTTCAGCTGAAATCATAAATGTCAGGTTTGTACACTAATCCTTTATCTTTGATGTATACTTTTAGATGCGACTTGGACCGAAAACGTTTGCTGGCAGACGAGTCTAGTATGACATTTGACAATTTAGCAAGAACATTCGAACGTTGATACATGTGCTTGACCCAGCCAGCGGGCAACTGACTCACGATACTTAACAACAATAAGAAAACCTTCAGCACAAATAGGCTGTTACTGGCAAGTTAGATGACGTACACTGACTTGTCAGCACTTAAATTTGTTGCTGATGCACCGCCCCCGTCAATGACAACACCATAACCAATGCCACACGTTGGCTTATGATGATGGTGCACGCCAGTCAGTTTGCTTATTTTCTTTACGGTTTATCATATGATGTAATCAAATGAAATATTTTTTTAACGAAATTCATTTTAAGTGCCATCAATATTTTCCTTTGTTTCCGAGCTCGTTCGTTCATTCCTTAAAACCATTCGGCAAATCTGGTTGCACGCGATGTCAATAATTAATCACAACACTTAACTGCAGCGGTTGTTTTACTTAAAACTGTCATCGCCGATATTTTCGCTTTTTGACAATGTATTTTTTTATACATTTCAGTTGATTTTTGATTCAATTAAAAAAGAGAAATGTGAAAAGATAAATTGAAAGAAAAACATTCGCTTTTTTGCCAGTTCATTCATGTAATAATCTTTGGTTTAATTTCATGTTGAAATATGTTTCATCGAATTTACTTTTTTCTGCCCATCACTCTAATGAAGTGTTTATATTGCATAAACCGTAAAGGTTAATTAGTGAAAGACATTTTAATTAATATAACTTAACACACAAATAAATTGTTGACTTTTTTTAATTGAAATATTTGCAATGCAATGAACATGTGCTTGGCTGCGTAAACTATAACTCAGCAAGGACATTTGTGTTGTAACTGGCGACTTACATAAATTATTGAGTTGAAGTTAACTTCGTTTTATGAGTGCCACTAAAAAAGTCAAATGACAGTAATTTTTTTTTATGACTTTTCAGTTATTTTCAGTTTGATGAAAAGTTCAAAACTTTGCTTTTTTAATAAAATAGTTATTAATAATTATTAATTCATTATACAAATAATACCGCTTGAAACATATGAAAAATATCGGACTATATTAAACAAATTATCCTTAAGAAACGGTTATGTTATTGTTATTTAATTTTGTATTCTTATTTAGTTTTGTATGGTTATTTAGTTTTTATTAATTGTTAAAGCTAGCTTAAGAGCTAGCCCAACCGCCCTTCTCGGCAGAATGATTAGAAACGAAGGCTATAAAGATGTATCTTCATTAACCCGTATGTCTTAATAATAAAACTAAAAAAAAAAAAAAAATTTACATAAATACAAATATTGAATACTGAAGTGCAACTTAAACGTTTGAATAACTTACGAAAAACATCCAAACAACAATAAAGACAGCTGAAGTGCTAATAAGTACGTGAGCGCGGATCTGGGACATACAATGCCTGAAAGCATTGCATAAACACCTCAAGTGCAATTTATCAATCGTAGCCACAATGAATTGTCAGCGCGCTGGGGACAGATGGGGTGGAGTGCTGCTAAATCGTACTCATAGTGTCGATTTTTTCATGTAAACTTTAATGTTTGATAATCGAATTTGTGGTTTTGTTGTTCGGTTGCCACAAGGAATTGAAAATTTTACACTTGCTACACTCACAGAAGCGGCAGTAGAATCAGCAGCAATCACAGTCGACGTCAACCGACGCTGACGGCGACATCACCAACACGCCCCCCTTGAGACATTTTGGCTTTTATAGTTGTTGTTATTATTTTTATGGATGTAGTTTGTTGTTGTTAGACTCGTTAAAGTTACTTTTTTTTTTTGCAGCAATTTAAATGTAAAAGTTATATGAAACAAGTCAAAACACGTTCGTGCAAAAGCACACACACACATGATCATTTTGAGTTTAGTATAATAATCACACACACGTATACAAATGCTTATGTAACTGTTGATGTTGCTTATAGCAGCGGAAATGGTTTGATAAGTAAAGTTAAAAACTGCATTTCCTTGCAGATACACGTACTTCGTTCTGCTTATAGCTTAAGTTGCTCCACACAGTTGCTTTGTGTGTGTGTTTACAAGCAAAAAAGTCGAAACTAACAAACCAACTTATTGATAATTGTGCTTTTATTGTACTTTTGTACTTGTTATCATTAAAAGAAAACTAAGTGGTTGGTTTTGTGTAAACTCAAATGGTAAACATTTAAACTAAATGCCTAAAACTATGCTAAACGCTTATCCCAGCCTTATTGCCAAGAGATATACATTAAAATGAAGCATACTTTTGAGCTCTTTGTTTATAAGTTCATGTGTTGTTTTTGTTAATATTTTTTTGTTAATAACTAACATTTTTGGCCTGAATCAACATTCTTTACTAACTTTTCACTTAATAAATCAAAATTAAAAGCAAATTTTATATTAAATTTGTAATCTTCTAAGTGGCCACAACAAAATGTCACAGCAAAAATATTTTCACAACAAAGCACATTACACAATGTTTTGCACATATACAGCATTTCATAATGCCCATAAGTATGCTATGACAAATATGTATCTTTCGCTCTGACAACATCAACGCTAAAATAAAATGGCGACACTTTAGTAGAGTCGTACCACAAACAAAATTCTTTGGAATTATCCAACAACACACATGCCCACTGACTAGCAGACAGTAAAGGATAAAGGATGGACAACCAAACATACTCCATGCCTAAACAAATTAAGGCTATGACAAATAAAATGGCAACAATAAAGTTGGAGTAAGTAGACTCAACCAAAAAGTATGCAACTTAAATTTCTAGACAATAAATACCCAGTAGTTTACTGAACTAGTACAGAACTAAGGTTTGAATTAGTTCAAATGGAACCAGTACTAGTGCCTGCACAATCTACATTATAATGGAAGAAAATAACCGAAACAAAATAATAACAAAGTCAAAAATAACAAGCAATAGACCGAAAGGCAGCAGCCAAAAAGCATGCTACACCAACTTTTAAAACTAAATTATAATTTATTTGTCTTGTTCTTGTTCAAATTGTTCTTCTTTGAGCTCAGATCAGATTTTAACTTTATGTACTGCACTTTGTAACCGCAAAAAAAAAAACCAATAAAACTTGCCGCTCAAATTTTAGATACTTTAATTTTGATGCTACCATTATCACATGTAGCAAATATGCGACAAAAGCGCACCGACGAGTCAACTGACAGACAGACCGTCAGGACCAAAACAATTGTTTCGGTTTTGTTTTGTTTTATGGACTTGCATCTGGGGTTCAACCTGCTCCTCCTTTTTTCACTTCAGCTTTTCAGTTTTGTGTTGTGTCTATAAATGCGTCATAAAAGTATATGAACAAAATAGGAGACAGTCAAAAGAATAAGTGTAGCAATAAAGGACAAACGCATGGGCGGGGCAGCCTTCATACGATGACTTGGAGTGAATTGCTTTGAAGGAGCGTCGCTTGAGTGGAGGAGCTTGTAAAAATCGCAGCGCAAAAGCACTTAGCTTTGTTGAGCTTTTGCCACTGTTTTGCAATAAAAATGTAATATTTGCATACATTCACTGATGATGAAAAGATACTGCGAAAAGTATCGATTCATTTTTTTTTATTTATTTATTTATTGGTATTTCATAAATCTTTCTACGTTTTACACAACCTTAATATGTTAATTAATAAAACAACGCTGCAAGTACCATTATTTCTAGACTACTTCAGTAGCAAGCTTCTATACTGCCGTCAACAGATTCAATGCATACTAATAAAAAAAAACAAGTCAGTAAAAAACATATAAATGTATATATTTTCAAATGGTCTCACTTACATGTTTTATTTTTGAGAAGCGCCCACGACAGACCAATTAAATAAAAAGTACAAAAAAATATGGTACAAAAAATCAAGACAGAATGCAATTTGGTGCGCATTTTTGGCTCTTGTTCAATAATAACAGTTCACTTATAACAATTTACCATAAATTAACACTTTATGGCAGCACAGATATTTTTCTGTTATGGCCTAAAATGCTGAACAAATGCCAATTTGGGAATTTCGCACGGCTTGGCATATTAATAGTTGGGTAAACTGCTGTTCGGACAGTTCGCATGGCGCACACATTTCGTAGCGTTATCCAAGCGTATGAAACCAAATTCACAGAGGCAGGTGAGACGGCAAACTGAGTAGCACGACGATGGTTCATTGGTGTAGAAGGGCAGATTACAGGTGAGCTCATAGCAAGACGCACAGGCCAAGCGCTCATGTTCATTACAGACTGTGTACAAATTTAATAATCTTTATTTTTGTTTCTTTAAAGTTTTAAAAATGATAAATACCGGTTTGGAATTGCATCGCAATAAAGTGTTAATAAAAAATAAAAGTGTGATGTTATCAGAAAAACCGAAGAGAAGAAGAAGTAAATGACACTTTGATTGTACAAGACGCTTCATAGGCAACTGTTTTGTTACTCTTAAAACATGTCGAAAGAGTATAAAACTGAAACTATAATAAACGCAATTTGCACACTTGATTAAGTGGCACAAGAAAGGAATTTTAATTAAGTTATTAACCTCAGAAATGGGCAGAAAAATGTTATAAATTTAACGTGTTAATCTGTCTCCCGTAGCTCGCTCGTCCGTATTTGATCTGAACTTTTTTTAAAGGTTAAAGGGATTTTAATCAAAATTAATAGGCTTTAACTCATATGTCACATAACACTTAGTTTTGTTTTGCTTAATTTTCTGTCAAAATTGCTTATAATGATCAAGGGCAAGTTGAAAGTCGTTGTAATTAGTGTTTATATATTCACAACAATCTAATATGACAAAGCACGGTTGTCATCATTTCATCATTCTTACCGATATGTTGTTATGAGCGATATTGGTTGAGGCGATTTTGACTTAAAGTTTGTTAAACTTCTAGTATATTTTAACTCTAAGAGTTATACAAACCGACGGACAGGCGAACTTATTCGAAACATGGCCTCTTAGGTTGTTTACTATGCCGCAAATTGTTTCCTTTACACACACTTCATAAAGAAATGTTATACAAAATAAAGTGTTCCTGCGAACTGTGAATTTTAAGCAAACCTTTAAAAATAAAAAAATGAAAATGCAATCATTCAAAGGCAATATAAATTTTTAATGAACGATAGTGTAGGCTTTTCTCGAAACTATATGTAAGTAACATCATGTTTTATTTTGTGTTATTATACTCTTCACGAAGTGAAAAGTATTATAGTTTTGTCACGAAGTTTGTAACAGCCAGAAGGAGGCTTGGCCGACTATACAAAGTATAGATCAGTCTACTCAGGATGACAAGACGAGTTGATATAGCCATGTCCGTCTGTCCGTCGTGTCTGTCATGTATGCAAACTCCTCCCTGTAAGCTTATCGACCTGAAACTTGCACAGACCCTTGTATTTTATTACGATGACACATTGGTCGGAACCAGCGAGATCGGACCACTGGAATGGTAGCCACCATACGAAAAGAAGAAGAAAAAAAAATTTCAATCGTTGTATGAAAACTTTTTTGTTTTCCAAGATAGAGCGCTGAAATTATACCAGTGGTGAACAACCGTAGCCAGCCTAAATGCCTGAAAATTTCATTGAGATCGGAATACTGGAACTGGTACCTGCCATACAAAATGAAGAAGAGGAAGAGAAACAAAGTTTAAATCGTTGTATGGGAAACTTTTTTATTTCTGAAGATAAAGTGCTGAAATTTAAAAAGTAGTAAGTAAGTGTCACCAGATCAAATGCCTGCAAGTTTCATTGCGATCGGACTGCTGAACTGGTACCTGCCATACAAAATGAAGAAGAGGAAGAGAAGCAAAGTTTAAATCGTTGTATGGGAAACTTTTTTGTTTCTGAAGTTAGGCTGCTGAAATTTCACGTAGTAATTTAGTGTCACCAGATCAATTGCCTGTAAGTTTTGTTGAGATCGGACTACTGGAACTGGTACCTGCCATACAAAATGAAGAAGAGGAAGAGAAACCAAATTTAAGTCGTTGTACGAAAACTTTTTTGTGTCTTAACTAATCGACTCTAAACTTCATACTTTTGTTGATAATGTGGCTTAAAAGCTATTTTGATATCAAAATGGGCGTGGCACCTCCCACATATGACCAAAACCAAAAGTTCCTATATATCTGGCACTCAATGAAGGTATAACAACAAAAACTGATCTGTAGGCTATGTGGACAAAAAGAAATAAGATTCCAAAAATAAAATGGGTGTACCACAAAAAGTGTCGTGAAGAGTATACATCTTCGGCAAGGCCGAAGATAACGTCCTTACTGGTTTTTTTTATTTTTGTTTCATTGAGAAAACAACAATAAGAACAATGAGAAAAAGGCAAACAAATAAACAACAAAAACAACATCAACAAAAACACAATAATGAAAGAGGACTGCATGAAACACATATAAAAATAATTTCAGTGCATAACCTACATTTGCATCCCGTTGCCAACTGAAATAAAATGTGCTAAAAATTGTAATCCTTTAAGGTTTCTATTTGTGTTCTTTTTCCTGTTTTTATTTGCTTTTTGTTAATGCTTCCTTTCTTACAATGTTTTCGGTTTTATGACGCCATTTTGTGTGCTTCAACGGTTTTAGTTATGATTTAATCTATTAGAGCGCATTTAAGCGCATCATGAAGAAATTCATGGCACAAAAGACCTTCTCTTTTTACCTTTTTCCATATCTCTCTCTCTCTTATAGCCCCACCAACTATGTGCCTGTCTGTGTCTAACATATTTAGGCTTTTTAAGAGCTCAACACTTAATTGCACATGGAGATGCAATTATGACGTGGATGTGCATGTCTGTCTGTCAGTGTGCGTACATGTTTGCTTGAAAGTTCTCACCCGGCTTACAAGTTTCTAGCATGCTTTTAGGCGCAGGCTTGAAATGATGCAGTTGCTGAAAATTAACATTTTATAAAGGTTGATTGAAAAGATTGATTAATCCAAAAATTTTTTCCAAAATTGTAGGAAACAATTTGAACAAATAAACGATTAAAAAAATAGAAGAAAATATTAAAATAAAACAAAATCCTGTCTTAGCTTTGAAACCTTTTTTCCTCTTAATCTAAGAATTTTTGAATAAGACTTCCAAAAATTCGTTTTTATGAATAAATCGGAAGTGCAAGGCCAAAAGTAAAATTTATGAAAGATTATTTTATATTGCGTGTATTTTTTTGCAGCATTTTCTGCGTTGCCAAAAGTCATGCTCAGTTCGTGCATCCTATTTAAAATTTGATCTTTAAGTGTTACCAAATAAAAAACTAAAAAGGCAGAAAAAAGAGATTTAAAAAAAAAAAAAACGAATGGCCATTTGCATAAGCAATCCATTTTTATATTGACCTTGCGACAAGACTCCGAGTTTTGCAGACATGAGCTGCTCGTCTAAGCGCTTGAATTTTATACTTTTTTCTTCTATTCTATTTTATTTTGTTCTCTTTGCCTGAGTAAATGTTGTTATAACATATTTTTCTAGTTCTTATTTTTGTGTTGGTTGGTTCTGAAATATTGAGAAAAGCCACTTTTGCTTATTTGAGCTTGAGTCTTGAGTGCGAGATTGTTTCGTTGGTAAATGTTTCACAGTAAATTCTATGCTGGCGTTTTTCGTTTTTTTAAAGGGTCTGCACAAATACACATACATAGGCTAACTAAGAATAATAACACTTTGAGTCTCTGAATTCATTCATGTCATCTGTGTTTTTCTTCCATTTCAGACTCTTTACATTTTGTTGCTTTTCTTTGCTTTTGCTTTTGAAATTGAAATGTAGTGTTTAACTGTTTATTGTTTAATTTATTAAATATTTTTGGAGTAGGTGATGTTGTTGCTGTTATTGTCACACGTTTTCGGCTTGGGTTTTGTCAGCGTTGTCATGTTCTTTTAGGCACTTTTTTTCGGATTCGGTTAAATCATTGACAGTTACGATGATTAACGTTTTGAGCCTTTCTTAGCCTTTGAAATAATAATACCGGATAATTTCTTCTTAAGCTCAGCTTAGCACAATTTACTTTTTTACATTTAAGTGGCGGAAAAGGACAAAACAACACAGCACAACTCAGTCAGGAAACAAGCAAGATGGGTAACACGGTATGAAGTGTTAACGGTTGATAACGAAACGAAAACATACAGACGCATGCAAGCAACAATGAGCAATGAACAATTAAAATACAATGAAGCGCAACTGACAATTCTAGTTTGGTTTAATTTGTGTTATTTTTCGTGCTTTACTCTCCTCGGTTTGTTTTCATAGACAGGCTTTGCTTTTTACCGCAGGTTCAACTTGACTCGGTTTGCTTTGGTCTGCTCGTCCCATTGATTATTACCATATAATTTTGTTTTATGCTGTTAACGCTTTTGTCTTCTGCCAAAAGGCATCAAGGCGGCGACAGTCACAGCCGCAGTCGCAGACCCAGCTGAGTATCTTTTGATTGCCAACAGAAAACAACTGTTTACATCTGCTGCTGTTGTTGCTGCCTTAACCAAAATAAATGATGTGAAATGACTTGAAACAGATAATAAAGAAAATCATTGATAATATTTTTGGACATTTGCCTATGCTTTGTGTGAATTTGCTTTGCTTTTTATTCTTATTCGTCTTTAAAACAAGAAATTGTCATGGTCAACAAAAAGTGTTGCATACGCTGAGGAGTCATCTTTGCAAATCAAAAGCATAAAAAGATGAGCCATTAAAATGCAGAAAAATCACTTTAAAACTCACATTAGTCCTGTTGAGGCCTAAAAACTCTTCGGTTAGCCATTGTTTTTATAGGTTTTTGAACAATGGTACCAGCAAAATGTAATAAAGTGAAAAATTAACATTTACCCAATTTTGCTCGTCAGTGTACTACTAAGACTTCCTACTGTCAAAATTTGTTATGAGTTTTATGTTCGAAGATTAAGACGCAAAGAAACTTTGATAATTCAATCTTTATAATTCACTTTCAATAAAATATCTTACTCAATCATTACTTTGAATTTACCCACGAGATATATGAAAAACTTTTAGTAAATTTTCACGTTTTAACTTGTATATATTGATTCATCCATAATATTATGCACTGTGAGAATAGCATGAACGCTATTATTGGAATGCTCAAATTTGTATGCGCATTGTGAAGTGTGTGATTTTATTGTTGCAGATAAACAAGCGCAGCTGGGCTCGGTCGACTACAAGTCGAAGCCACAAGCAAAAAAGTCGGGGGGTAACAAAAAAGGACACAAAAAGGACTGATAACAAAGTGAAGCAAGCAGCTTCTTACGAGCTGTTTTCAGCTTTTTACTCTCCTTTCTTTCTTGTTTTCTCAAATATTGATGTCCGTCGTCTGTCTGTCTGTCGGTTTCAGTGCTAACTCCTCCTAGAGTTTTAAGCATATCGAAAAAACTTAAGCGCAGAAGTTCTTCAGATATGTCTAGTCATTGTATATTCCAGAAATATTTCGATCGGACCAATATAGCATATAGCTCCCATTGGAATGATCGGTCAAAAATGAGGTTTTTGCTTGAAATTTGGTGTGATTTTGGAGTTATGAAACCAAAACTTTGCACAAACAGACGATGCTCTAAATAAGTGGTTGAACTTTGGACTCTGCTTATATGGAATTTTTTTTATTTTATTTATTTTTTGGAAATGTATCTGAGTTTGCATCTTAAGCTTCCGGAATGTTGCTTAATGTTTTTTGTAATTGCTAAAAAAACCATCGCTTAGAATCGTTTACTGATTTATGGTACTTTTTTGAACTATACATAAGTGAAAATAAAGTTAATTCTCAAAATGTTAAGCGTAAGTAACTTCTTAAATAATCCATGCTTAGAAACATAAATCAAACAATTCTTTGGACATTAAAAATTAATCTAATTAAAGACTTTGTCAACCGGCATAGATTTCATTGACAGCAAAATATTTTCATATGCTTGTCAGTGTGCTCAAAACATTGAAGAATGCAAATTTATTAGACAAACACTTCAAATAATTATAAAAACAACAATAATGATGACAAAAGACAAAATCTAAACAGAGAATAAGAAAAAAAAATTTGCATTGTTTCACTTTATTAACCAAACGAAAACACACACACATAGACAAGCAAACAGTAAAGCAAACACCGAAACTAACACTAATACACAAATATACGCACGCACATATTCGATATCCGACTAAAATTTGTATCATTTTACAACACAACTGTCAGTCTGCATGCAGACTCTGGAAGTCTGTCTCTGTCACTCTCTCTCAGTTTGTTGCATATCAATTCGTGTGCTTTATGTTTGTAAATAACAGCTTCATGAGTTTATTTAATTAAATTGTAATTGCACACATTTCTTAATGCTTTCATGCCTTCTGCCGTCAAACTTGACTATAAATGTGCATGACAATTGCAAAATTTTGATTGACATTAAAGCTTTAGTGGAAAATTCAACAGTTCATTGTGTTTGTGCAAAAACTTCACTTGGCAACAAGAAATAAAAAAAATCATTAATCATAAGGAAAAATCCATTAAATGAAATAGCATGCCTCTTATAACATGCCATATGACAATGCATCATCGCTTAAATTTAAGGTTATCACTCTGGTTGTTTTGATCTTAAAACTAATGTCCCAAAACCCTCAAGTGAATGTAAAAATGAACAATACATAATCGAATCAATGAGAACTTCGGACAAATCCCATAAGCAACAAACAACATTTTTATAAGATTAGCTTGCATTTGATTACATTGTGAACATTAAGGAAATAACAAAAACCGAAATCGAAATCTAAAACACACACGAGCACACAGACGTAAGGACAATAGCAAAACCGTAAAGACAACAAAATGGCCGTCATGGAATACAAGCGCATGCACACAAAAGTGAAGACACATAAAAACTTAAAGCAAAGCAAACCCAAAAGTTTTCTTAGTCAATTTCAATCAGCATTTTTCGTTCAATAACGACAAAGGAATGCTCGTAATAAAAAACTCCGAAAGCTTTGAAAAATAAAGCAATAAATGCCATTTCACCAATATTATTTTTATGACGGTCAAATAAATGGCATCAAAAATTGTTGAGTGCGAATGTATCATCGAGCAAAGAAATGACAGTCATCATATGTGGTGGCGTATGAGTGAATTTTATGCTGCGCTTGCATTTTGTTCGGTTAGACTAATATTTTATACTGAAAATCAAAAAATAAATAACAGAATCACTTTGATTTTGATAGCACACAATAATATTTTTCGATGACTTTGAGTGAGTTTGAAATTATTAAATTTTGTTTTTTTCTTTTTGTACTGCGAAAATAATGTGGTTGCTTTTGAAATATATTGGAATATATTTATGATTCCTCAAAAAAAATGTAAACTTCTGTACTCTCTGATAAACAAAACAACGAATGGCAAAGAGTAAAAATGGCAAAGCAAATGGTAGTAAAAATGATATGTTTACTACATTAACTTTTTCTGACCTTTTCAGTGGACAAATGTTTCACGATTTGTTATGCTTGCAGTATTTATTCACAGTGCTTTACTGTTACCCAAATGCCTTAATCCGAGTTGAAAAAGATAAGAAATACAAACAAGCAAACCAAAAACAAACCTGCGTTTCGAACATTAAAAACAAAGGCATTTTTATTACGCATACGCCGTGTGTGCTGTTTTGTTTGAAAAGGTTAAGCAAAACTCATCATGATCATGTCAACGAGTTCAACAAACACACACACACAAAAGGCCTTCTTCGCATTGATTTCATTAAAGATCTTCTCTGACCTCTTGTTCGTGCTTTTTATGCTTGTTTACATTTATATTAATCTGCTTAGGTTTTATTGTGTAGCTTATGCCTTTTATACCTCTTTTCTAAGCTTGCCTTTTTCATTTTACAACAGTAAATTCAATTTTAGGCTAACATTTATTTCGTTGCGGCTTTGCTATTTTGTCAACTATTTGCATAAAGTTTGTTTTAGCAAAGTCACCTTTTTTTTGTTTTGCATTTTGATTGCAAAATGTATTAATATTAATT
Organism: Phortica magna; assembly: GCA_037044515.1. NCBI lineage: Eukaryota > Metazoa > Arthropoda > Insecta > Diptera > Drosophilidae > Phortica > Phortica magna. The sequence goes on along the minus strand of JBAMBP010000786.1, from coordinate 4,242 downwards.
TATATTTTTTTTTTGTTGTTATTGCATGTTTGCTAATAAAACTTTTGTGTTTATTATTTGGTTTTGCTTTTGGACTTACAAAATTTTAAATAAATAATTCAAATAAGCAACCAAAATGATGCACATAGTAAATAGAAATTCCATTCGTTTTAATTGCAAAATCTATTTTGGTAAATCAATTATTATGCCGATGCGATCATCATTATCATTGTCATCATCATGAATAACGTACAAGATTATTGAAAATGATACCATCGAAGCCAAACGCATTGTTTGTCATTCGTTGCAAATTGCAAATACAAATATAATTTGCAATTTACTAAAAACATACACTTGACAGCTTTGTTGGCAACTCACTTTGTCAAGCAATTCAATTGTTGTTATGAAATGAAAATAAAATGAGAAGAAGAAAAAATACAACATTTATTTTTTATGCAAAAGAGTTCATTTTATGAAATACGCCAACTACAATGCATTTTGTGGCTTGTTTTTTTTAATATTGCAACCATAAATACATAAAAAATAAGAAGAGCAAAAAAAACACATTTATTTTGTAAATGTGAAATGCCATAAATTTTCACATTTCCAATGAAGTTATAATACATTTGCTCAGGTCCTTTCATTTGACTGCTGCTGATGTTGCTTTTGTTGCTCCACATGAGTTCAAGTTATGCAGTTACTCTCACAGTCACTCTACTGTGTCTGTCTGTTTGTCTGCAGTAACCCATTCAATCTGAAGAAAATTTACAAAGCGCCACATAGAGCATGCTCAAACCACGATTTGTGTTGTCATCCACATATGCAGCAACGGCAACCGCAGAGCCAAACGAAGTACACCCACGCAAGCATGCATTCAAACTAGCACAGACCAACCATGATGCAAAGTGCCATAATTTTCTCCTTTTTTTATAAAATTGACTTTAAACAAACAAATCGACCAACTGAACGTTGAGCACATTAACAGAGCCGAATGGGTGGTTCGGTCGGTCAGAGACATCAAAGCGGCAGTCTGTGCGCCAAATTCCCCCACCGATTTAAATTGCAATTGTCGTCAATGATGGCTTGCGGACTGGCTCGTGGTTGGAACTTTCACATTTCTGACCTTTATTTCTGAGTGCCTTGGCAACCCTAATAACACAAAAAGCCATACAAATGTGTGTATGATTGTTATGGCGAAGTTTGGTAATAAAATTACGCATACGTCATATATATTGAAATACATATATATATTTTTGATTGATACGAAATTTGTTTTGGAGTTCAATATAGGTCTGCCGCAAGTATTCTATGTCATAATGTAACAAAACAGTTTGTTTTTCAGCGCATATATGACCCAACATTCGAGTCATTTGGGATACTCTTCGATTTCAAGAACAATTTTTCTTTTTTGTCGTCGCTCATATTAGTTTCACATAATGTATTGCAAATTTCATTAGTTATACCAAATGCATTTATCCCTTACAAATGCACATTTCTCAAAGCACGCTCAGTCTTCAATGTCAGCTCAAATAATTTTGATCGGCGTGTTTATGCTTTTGCTGCAATCGATCGAGAGCCTTGATAATGTGCGTGAAGTTTGTTATACGCCGCGTTATGAACTTTGGTATTACTGCAGAGAACACATTTACGTTGAGCCGCCAATCGAAGTGCAGACCGAGTTCACAACGAAGCCCAAACCAAAGCGTGTCTGCCACAATCTTACCGAGCGTCTCTGGTTTTTCTGTGAAAGCGATACACTAATACGATTCGATGTGCTTTGACTCATTCAAGTATCTTGCGAAATATAATTTTTAAATATTAAACCTTTCGAATTTTGCTTCATTTGAAACAGTTTCTTTTCACCAATTCATCAGTCAATTTATCAAAACGATGGTAGGTAACTCATACTTCTTCGTCTGTCTTGCTTTCGTGTTTCTTGCACGTCTCACGGAGTTGCATGGCAAGCACATGACCGTGCGAAAATTATGCTATAAGCCAACATCACGCAAGTTTTATTATTGCAATACAACGATTCTGGCAAACCCACCAACGCGTTTGAAGATACTCTATCAGCACTTTTATCGCGCTTCGTTGATTTGTTACGCCTACGCGGAAAAGAAATACTACGAGTGCAAATCGTTCTATGCCGTGGCGCCAATGGCCGAATACACTAAGATGCCCGAAGAGGATAAGCGATTGTGCTATGATGAACATGAACACCACTTCATTTATTGCGATACGAAGCAGAAAGCAATTGTCTCGGACGAGCTTGAATTTGTCTATCGGCGGACACAAGAGTATCTCAATATTTGTCATCATATTGAACTGAATCTTTGGACGCAATGCAATTCAATGAAACCGGTCGTCAAATAAAGTAATCAGTCAATCAAATATTTGTGACTTTACTTTCACTTGTAAAAATGTGTTAGAATACAACAAACAAAGTATCGTAAAAAATAAAACATAATTGTCTTCTTCAACAATTTCATTGCTTCAAAAAGCTTTGCCAGTCAAGAAACGATAGAATGTAATGATTTTATTACAAAGTAGAAAGATGTGAATGAAAGGCATTTAATTGTGTGCGTTTTCTTTTTTAGTTTACCTTATTTTTAAAATTATTTTTAATGAAACGCGCAAAACAATTGATTGCCACGAACACAAAACGCATAAAAGTGAGCACAGCGATGATGCCAACAATGTCGGCTTTTGCCTTTATTTAATTAAAATGCAATAAACATTATTTATAATGAGTTGCGTTTATTATACAATAAACTACAACAGGACGCATTCACACACACACACAAACTTTCACGCAGTGGCATAACCACAGCAAAAAGCGTAGCCAAGTGAAATGAGCACACAGCGTGTGGCTCATTATTTTTATGAGCAAATGCAAATGAGAACGGAAATGAAAAAACGCAACAACAGGAAAAATAAACTATAACAAAGATAGAAACATAATAGAGACAAAGAATATCTTGACATATTCGTATTTACACCTTAAAGCACATTCCACATTGTATTTGAAGAGTGGAAGGCACAAAAGTCAAGCAGCAAAAAAATCACAAAAGACGATCAGCCAAACAAATTAGAAATGTTGCATGTGAATGTAACAAAAAAAAAAGTAAATAAAAGTAAATAAATAAACCAAAAATGATACGAAAATGAGTCAAGTTTTGTGTTGTTCATGTGCCTAAAATGACAACGACGACGATGAGGAACAAAGCACATCGGTGAAAATACGAATATGTCAAGATATTCTTTGTCTCTATTATGTTTCTATCTTTGTTATAGTTTATTTTTCCTGTTGTTGCGTTTTTTCATTTCCGTTCTCATTTGCATTTGCTCATAAAAATAATGAGCCACACGCTGTGTGCTCATTTCACTTGGCTACGCTTTTTGCTGTGGTTATGCCACTGCGTGAAAGTTTGTGTGTGTGTGTGAATGCGTCCTGTTGTAGTTTATTGTATAATAAACGCAACTCATTATAAATAATGTTTATTGGATTTTAATTAAATAAAGGCAAAAGCCGACATTGTTGGCATCATCGCTGTGCTCACTTTTATGCGTTTTGTGTTCGTGGCAATCAATTGTTTTGCGCGTTTCATTAAAAATAATTTTAAAAATAAGGTAAACTAAAAAAGAAAACGCACACAATTAAATGCCTTTCATTCACATCTTTCTACTTTGCAATAAAATCATTACATTCTATCGTTTCTTGACTGGCAAAGCTTTTTGAAGCAATGAAATTGTTGAAGAAGACAATTATGTTTTATTTTTTACGATACTTTGTTTGTTGTATTCTAACACATTTTTACAAGTGAAAGTAAAGTCACAAACATTTGACTGACTGATTACTTTATTTGACGACCGGTTTCATTGAATTGCATTGCGTCCAAAGATTCAGTTCAATATGATGACAAATGTTGAGATACTCTTGTGTGCGCCGATAGACAAATTCAAGCTCGTCCGAGACAATTGCTTTCTGCTTCGTATCGCAATAAATGAAGTGGTGTTCATGCTCATCATAGCACAATCGCTTATCCTCTTCGGGCATCTTAGTGTATTCGGCCATTGGCGCCACGGCATAGAACGATTTGCACTCGTAGTATTTCTTTTCCGCGTAGGCGTAACAAATCAACGAAGCGCGATAAAAGTGCTGATAGAGTATCTTCAAACGCGTTGGTGGGTTTGCCGGAATCGTTGTATTGCAATAATAAAACTTGCGTGATGTTGGCTTATAGCATAATTTTCGCACGGTCA
>JBAMBP010000785.1:0-21533 GCA_037044515.1 Phortica magna | reverse complement strand
TTTTTTTGTTTCTTATAGTACAAAAATTTTTGGATCACTGAATATAAGGCTAATTTATACATTGCGAAAATTAATACGAAGTAAATTTAATAAACTATAGTAATTTTATGAAGAGTATATCGTCTTCAGATAGGCCGAAATGAGATTCATTTTATCGTTTTTTATTGACACTATGTTTTTACTTCAATCTTAACGACAACAAAAAATTGTATCTACTGATGGTGTATAAAAAAGAAATAACCGAAAACTGATTACTCAAAACAAGTTTAAATAAAATATAAACATAAAGACAATGGAACCAGTCACACCTCAAAACGACGCAAATATTTAAAAAACAAAATCACTGTTTAAAATTAATGGACAGATATCCAAAAAAAAAAATGAATTTATAAATATACGGATATATTAATAAAAGATATTGGTACATATTGTATACTGTTTAAAATGTTGTAGATCGGAACTTGTTAATTTAATAACGAATAGAGCCATTCAGAGCGTTCAACAAGCGTGTTTACTGCTACAATTGCAATCTTTTTGTCATGTAAAGATTGTAAGTAGCTTTACATACATATGCACTTAAGTAGGTTACCGAGACAAGCTGCAGAGATAGTAACATTTATCCAAAAAGAGCAATGAACTTTTGTTAAGCAAACAGGCAAACAAAACTTTAATTATTATATTACAACGAAAGGAACAGTTTATTTAATTCAATAATATTTAAATGTAAGCCGGCATATTTTTTACAAAAACAAAAATAAGCTGTGGCCATCACTTTTGACAGGTCGTAAATTGAAAATAGAAAACAAACTCGATATGCTCTCAAAAGATTCTTATAGAAGCCGGAAAAGTAGAAATGAGAGAGCAGTATATAGGAGAGCTCAAGTGCCGACAAACGATAACAACATTGAATGAAAACGTGATAAAGAAGCTTGCACTTAAACTAGAAAATTGTTTTAATGAACGGCCGAACGGCTGAAATGAAAGAATAATGCTTAGTGGTTGAAACGAGACGAGATACGCAGAAAGTGTACCGTCAAACGTTGGCTGCCATGTGAGGAAAGCGAGGCAACAACTTCTACGGCAATAGCAAAATAGCTAAAGGGCGATGACAAAGCTGCGCCGGCTACGGCGGTAGAGTGAAAATTTTGGTTAAGAGCGCGAGGCAAAAACTCTCAGGCCAAAGAATATACAAAAAAAAAAAAAAAAGAAATAAATGAACATACAAAAATGCAGGCAGGCCAATATCAAGTCTTAGTTTTTTGCAAAAATAGATTTGTGCGGGATTCGCGCGCTGTGTTGTTTGCAAACAGCGTAATGAAATTATAGCTCACTTTTGTATTTCACGAATTGAATGACAATTAACTTCGCGTCACTACAATTCTTACCTTGACTTATTTGTATTTTTTTTTTCGATGACTTGATTTTAAGTTTGTTTTTTGTTTTGGATACTTTCCCACTAGTATTTTACACACTGTTAATTTTGACAAGCAGTCAAGTTGAGAATTATTTCCCCGTGCTTAAAATGTTGTTTGTAACAAATAAACACACTATAAAAGTGTAAAACTTCCCTCACTTCACAAAACGAAAACACGAAAATTGTGAGGCGGAAAAAATACTGCAAAATGGCGTTAAGAACGGTGTTAATAACACTATTCAAATTAGTGATGAGCATAACGAAAGTTATGCTGTATGCCTAGCATGTTACTAACATTCAGTCTTTCTGTTAGCAATAGATGTGAGAAAGAGACGGGGCGAAAGAACTATAGAAATCGGCCCAACATAGGGCTAACAGGCCTGTTAATCTTTAACAGGAACTTGCAGCACTGCCTGTAAATGATAAAAACCAGCACCATTGGCAATGTTTACGAGTTTTCATTAGCATTAAGCTCTGTTATTCGGTAATGTGTTAAAAACACCGCGAGGCGGACAAAATACTGCAAAAAAGCGTTAAGAACGGTGCTAGCAACATTTTTCAAATTGGTAACGCTGGTACCACCTCTTAGCGAACAAATCAGAACAGATCAAAATAAATACTTTGGACGCAAGACGGACACAACTTTTAAAAAATGGACATTGTGGTCATCAGTTCGATGCAATGAAACGAATGGCTTAGCAAGGGGACTCAGAAACAAAAACCAATCAATCCGATGAAGTTTTTTGCCTGCAAAGTAAACTTGATCGAATATGTCGAGTATACTCGATTACTTATACCCCAGAAAAGTATTATGTTGTCGAATATACTGTTTTTATACTCTTAACGCACAATCTCCTTTGACAGACTTGAAGCTATCAACCTGAAACTTCGTAGTGTCTCATTTTTCGTAGCCGGCATGATCGGACCACTGGAATTAAAAGCCCGAATACGAAACGAAGAAAAAATTCTAAGATTTAAGTCATGGAAATGGTCGATTCTATGATGAGTTTGACTACACTGCATCATTTTTTTGTCGCCCCTTTGACACGGCGGCCTGTGACATTTTTAGCAGAAGCCGACCAGATGCAAAAAAGTGTTTTCAACACTACTCACGCGCTGGTCTTGTGTTTACCACTGATGTCATTAATCATGAAACAACGAATACGAAAACTATTGAGAAGTATTGCATTTATGACTTTTTGTCATATAAAAACTGGATATTTTTTCTTACGGAAGCCAAACTTCGGAAGTAGAACAGATTTGTGCATAGAAGTTTTTAAACTTTTTTCTGCTCAATAAGGGTAAATCTAGAAGGTCTGAGAATAGGCTAAAGTGGCATTACTGCTACCTGCTCGCGCTTCATTTTATTTTTTGAGTTTTTTAGTTTGAAAGCCACCTCAATTAAAGCAATGAGTGGACAAAAGGAAAATCATGGCGAAGATGCCATAAATGAAAGTGCATACAACCGCCACAAGAAAATCGTTGAAGAGATTAAAAACGCATACGTTTCTAATACAAAGGCGGTTTTTGATCAGCTGTCGTACGTATTTAAACTTTTAAATCAAAATTAAAAGGCTTTATTTGTTATAATGGGCTGTTTCGCATATGTATTCTGCATATGCAAATTATCGCCAGCTTGCAGTAAAACAAAAAGTATTTCACTAGCGCAAACAAAATTTTTGAAGAAATTGTCCAAACATTTTGTTTATGTTTGTTGATTTAAGTTAATGAACACAACGCAATCAATATTTTGATTGAAAAATGTTCTTATGTTAAAGCTATCGTTTTTGACATCTGTAAGTTGGAATTAAGCTTAATATAACCACAACTTTATATATGCATGTACATCCAAATGTATGATGCATTAATTTCTTAAAACAACTACAAGAACTGGAAATAGCCATACTAGTTTCTTATTATATGGCCTAGTAATAATTTGTTAAATTAAATTAAACAAAAATTGAGAATATATTTCATCAACTACTATAAGTTACCGATTTTATTTTTTATTTAGTCCTGACAGCTTCGAACCATTTTCTGAAGTATTACGTAAAGTGGAGGGTCGACAACTGTCCACTACACTGCTGATCGATGCTCTAAAAACCCAAATGGCTGATTGGTTGAATGAACTCACAAATCACTTCTTTTCGATGCACGACGTCGAGAACAAGCTCATTACGTTAGAGGTACTTAAAGAGCGTTTCAAGGATTACGAAGGCACAACATGGTAAAACTGTTGTATACTGTTTTCGCCACTTTTAAAACTTTGCCTTTTAGGAATGTTCACAACATGACACCTACCGAACGTACTTCTAAAATACGCATACTTCTGAAGAAGCGTTGCATAGCTGCCATGAATGAACATCTTAAATTACAGGAAGAGGATTTGGCAACAGTCTTAGACCAAAATAAAAGACACCGGGAACGTGTAATGGAATTAAGAAATAAACGTTTACTAATGACTAGTGAAATCGAAACACATACGGCTTTCTACCAGGATATTAAACCCAAATTATTGGAATTAAATAGGCAATTAAATGAGAAATACAAAAACGAATTGTTGTCTTCCGCTAACATGGACGACGAATCGGAAACAGTTAGTGATGATTAACGCGAAATCGTACTTGTAAACTGTCGATTAAAAAACCTCATAAAAACATGTATTCCTATTTTCAAAAATACAGTAAAAATTCATTCGATAATGCTAAAATGTTGTCAACTTAATAAAAATTTAGATTAAACATGTCTATGAATCTTATTTAAATTCCCACACTTTGAATTTTTCAAGTATTCATACATGTATATTTGTACGTTCAGCATGCATTAAAGGACTAAGATTCACATCCGCAAGGTTTCTAAGTTCATAAGCCAATTATAGTTTGCTTTCTATAGTATTTTTGCTTGAACCATATTCGTCATTAGATCATTTTTTTTTTATTCATAATTAAAGTTGTAACCGTTTCTATAAATGGAGAGGAATTAATGATCAACCCTTTTTTCGTTAATCGATTTTTTTATTATAATAATATATAATTACCTTAAGTACTATCAAAATTGTTTTTAATGTAAAATATTAAGTCTAATTACAACGGTTATCCTAATTTATTTTACTTTTAAATCTACAATTATAGAAATTAATTTTAAACTATCGGACAGTATACATGAACTTATATTGTCAAAATCGTCTTCCTTCTTCGCAATGAGCAATGACATAATAAATAAATTATTTTTTCAGTACCTTCCGTTATTCTGTGCGTTTAATTTAAGAAATTCAATTTAAGTTTCAATAAGAAGAACTATCGATAGTGGCGATCGACTGGAAAGTTAAAAAACTCAAATAGCTTAGAGTTGCAATTTGTGTATGTTAGATCAGGAGATATTATAAAGTGTGTACAGAATTTTACGAGTGCTTTTGTGAATGGAATGCGGCGAATTCAATGTGGGAGTGTAGCCCTGTAAATTTTTGTTTGTGTCGTCCTGTTTAATTTGACGATCCATTCAAGTGCGATGGTTTGAAGTGTCAGGACGGCAAAGTGTTTCTACGTCTACATATAAGTATACAAAAGTATTTTTGTGTTAAACCGTTTGGAATTTAGTTCAAGAAGAGTTATGTATTTAATAGAAACATTTTTAGACTGAGTATTGTATCAATGCGTCGTTCTTCTTGAATTCCCTACGAAGCGTATTGCACCATACTCGGCCCGAATGTGTTGATAAAAATTAAGATTTTTTTTAGTTTTGGCATACGAACTCCATATTTTTAGGCTCGGATGAGTGGCAATATGTATTTTACTATGTCGTATTGCACTAATCCCGGCCTGAAAATTTCGGAAGAATTTTTCTATGCCTGACAAAATTTGGGAAGAGTTTGTGACATAAAATAAAATTGCAGCACAATAATTTTTAGGCCGCGAATCCGTGTAATATGTCAGTTTTGTAAATATTCATATTGCACTGATCCCGGCCTCTAAATGTAAGTGCTTATCAACATATGTACAAATAAAATCGAATGGGCTCTGAACTGTTGCCTGGGACATTAACATGTACATACTTCTGTATAATTCTGATCGCGGCAAAAAAAACCGTTACAAAAAAAAACAAGTAGTGCCGTTTATATCGATGATTTTTCGTTACCTGCCAAACCAAATGCTTGTTTATATGGCTACTTTTGAAAAAATGTGAAGAAAAGTTATAGACTATATTGGATTTTCGATGTTGGGTAAAGTTCGATTAAGTAAATAATACATGTTTACAACGTTTTGGCTTCGGCTGAGTAAATGGTTACTTGACTTAGTACGTACACTAATTCTTGGAAGCTTTGTGGTTCCTTGTATAAGAACAGTTATAACTGTTTCGATCACGAATGGACATATGACAGTGTTGGTGGAATATTTCGTACGAACATATTAATGCATGTATGTGTTCAATGTAGTTATGTATGTATATTATGATCTTGCTTGTTTTTCTGCAAAGTAAATAAAAAAAAAAATTGGCTATTTAAATTAGATACCGTTTATTACGATTAAAACCAACTTATTTTGTTTAAAGTACGATAACACTACTATTATAGCGATCTAATTTATGAAAATATACAAAAAAATCTGCTTGACACGTGCTTTAACTGAGTTAATGCCGATTTTTCTGGATAATTAATAAATTCAAAAATACCATTCTAATTAAATAAGCGCGCTTGGCTGCCAATAAACGCCTCTCGACATGTGAGCTACCGTTGTTTTCAAACAGCCCACAAATTAATTATGAATGTCTGTAAGTTTAAATATTGCAAAAACAGATACGATTGTAATGAAGGTGTTGCTTGTGGGTAGCGGCATAGAAAATCAAGATGTAAGTAGGCTGCTGGTGATGAGGTATTATTGCGCGCGCTCAAGAAGTGTAAAATTGAGTGCATTGTTGAGGTGTCTAGCAATTGACCAAAAAGAGAACGGTTAGGTCGATATACAAACATCCACATGCCTACAAGCTTATTCACTGTTCTTTCGTCCATCTAATGTGGCTATCTTTAAGCATAACAGTTGAGCGTTACGAGTCGATGATTTCTCAAATAAGAGCAAGAATGCATAATTACTAGATGCAAGAACGCAACCGAATAAATTGGAATGAACAACTTGGAAATGCCAAAATTTCCTTTTGATAATTATAATAAAATTATATTTTTAAATTTTTCTTCAAACAGGTAATACACTTTTTTTTAAAGATTATTACTGTTAAGAAAGGATTGGCATTGATTGTCATTCGTCATCAAGATTGGTTTTTCCAAAAAATACATGTTCCTTTTACATGAGTAAAACTTGTTTTCGAAGGGTAAAAACTAACCTAAATCTAATAAGGCAAACTTTAGCAGGCTTGTGAAATTAAATGGAAGAATTTCATTAAATAAACTTGAAACATTTATTGGAAAAATGTAAATGCATATTTCAATTAAGGGGGTTTCCGATATTATGATACTTCAAGAGTAGCTAAGGAAGCTGGTTCATGTAGATTAGAAAATTAGTTCTTAAGTTTGTTGAGCAATTTTAAAAAGTAGGTATATAGTTGCAATATGACAACTGCCACGACGCACAATAAACCAACATGTCGGGTATGTTGAAAAGTTATTAATTCTCATTGTGCATGGTCTGTGACGTTGAACACAACTTGTGAGACATACGAAACATCGATTACATAGCCTATTTATTAAGGAAATATTAAGTAAAATGTGTATAAAAAATCCAATATTAACAAAGATTGTGGCTTACATGGGTCTTTTCGTCGGCGGATTTAAATGTTATATTTTCAAACATTAAAAGTGTCAGCACTGAGTCTCTGACAGAGCTGCCACCTTATTTTAAATTTAAAAATTAGTTATAAATTATGGTTGCAATAAATAGAATCTAAATATACAGTTTGAATGGTTTGTAGTACTCTATTTAATCGAAAAGATTGGTGGGAATATTGGAGCGAGTGGTCTGCATTTTCTGTTGTTAGCAGAATTGCCAGATTGATCTTTAATATATTCAGTTAAGCAGATTTTTAAAAGTTTAAAAAATAAACAGCTGGCAACGATGTAAGCCCGCTCACCTGACTTGGAAACCAAACCTGACTTGGCCAAATAAATTGGCTTGTTAAGTAAGTATAATTTCGGCTAGCGAACGGTTAAGACGTGTTCGCGCTGAAATAACGAACGGTTGAAAAGTAAGCGGCGTGAAATCTCACACATACAAGTGACGTAGCTTCGTGTATGCGTGTGAGTGTTTTGACCAATTCTTATGTGGGGTTAGACCAATTTTTTTGTGCTGCGGCCTGTGTATTGTGTTGTTTTTATTTGAAAACGGTTTTGTGTGTTTTACTGCTGTCGGACAACATTTATAAGCGGTACTTTATTTGGAGCTATTTCATAACTTTAAACAAACACACATAAATTGTATTGTATTTGCTTAAAATTAAATGCCGTTGCCTTTTCTAGTTTTGATTCAAGTGGCTTAAAGAATAAAGCAGTTATTTTTGAAAGATGTTTGCATAATTCTGTGTTAAAACAGTTTAAAAGAAGGTTCATTAAAGTTATTTTTTCTCAATTAGAAAACGCGAAAAAAATTGCAGGAAACATGTTTCAAAATCAAGTTTTGCGAATTTTGTGTCTACTTTACTTATTTTGTGGATTAACAAATGCAAAAGGTGAGTTGCAATTTCATTTAAATTCAGCTTTGTATACTTTATGAGCCAAAAGCTCTTTTTTTAACTTACTCACGCACACAATTAAATATTGTGCGGCTTACTCTAACACATGCAAAGGTTATGATGTCATTTTCAAGTGTAAAAACTTGAAGAAAAAAAATGACAAAATGAAATAAAAAAAAAACACTGCAAAAAGTGACCTCGTTTCTGTGTCTTTATCGCATCTTTATTGAGCATCTGCGAATGTTTTATTTAGTAACTGAGCACGTACACTAATCATCAATCTTTTTACCTATATCTGTTAACAATACAAGCTTTGCATATTTTGAGAATAGAAACTTTTTACAGCTTCAAAATAACATTGAACATCATTTGAAAAGTTCGATTTAAGAAAAAAAATATTTGTTCAAGAGTCTCACAATCAGGAATAACTTTTGAAGTTAATCAACGAGTTTGAAATTAAAATTAATAAAGGAACTTCTTTATTAAAGCTTATTAGTCATAAACAAAAACCAGCAATAAGTTGCCAAATATAGAAAATCATGATCGTGAACACAAAGCCTCCTACGCGAAAGAAAAAATAAGTAAGAAAATAAAATAAAAAAAACAAGAGGAAAATAAAAAGGTTTATAATGAAAACGTAAAAATGAACGCTTATTAAAAAGCAATCATTTACGCAGTCGGCAACAGTAGAAGGCAGAACAAAGGCGTTAAAAAGCATGTGTTAAAATCAACTTAAGAAAACAGAAGTAGTAAACTAAGCATGTACACAAAGAAGCTTGCAAAAAAATCAAGGCCCATTATACACAATAAAGTATTTATGTATATACATACGTATGTTTATATACTTAATTATAATATCATGAAAAACGCACACTAATTGCAAAGCGTTCCGTGTAGGCGAACAGGTTGCTGAAAAAACCAATGGTTGCGTGTATCAAAACTATATTGATTTCAAAATAAATGCAAATAAGGTGAAAAATATTACACAACTGAAGTAACTTTTTCATTTTGTTTAAATATTGTAATGTCTTTAGCAGACTGTGCGACAACAACAAGTTAATGTTAAAAGGCATTTTGCAATTTGAGACTTAAAGTGTTCCTAGCGCATTTAAAAATACGCTTTTAACTTAAGTAGAAAAAATCAATATGTTAGTTTAAGAACACTTAATGAAACTTCATGCAAAGTTAATTCGCAAAGTGGCAAACATGTTTTTGTTAATTAAATATTTAACGATGACATTGAATTGGCTAAATCAAGTTCTTATTTGTCTTTTTTAAATGTACATGTATCTACAAACATAAATAAAATCCGCCAATGATGTCATATTTCGCTTTAAAACTTCATTCAACTGATAACTCATATTTAAATTTCTGAAAAAATTGCACACCTGAGCAAACATGCAGCACAATGAGAACCTTGCGGCAAGGTTTCGCTTACTATATGCGCTCAAAAGGAACAAAGCAAACTGAAAAAAATAAATATAAGAACAAAAAATCATCATGCTGTGATTAACTCATTTAATTGCCAGCTTAGCTCTCCATACACGTACATACATGCGAATATTTATAGAAGTTGCAAAGTCTTAGAAATCACAAGCTTTGCACAAAGGTAGACTTGTGGCTGAATTAGCAGGTAAAAATATCTACAAATGACATTTTTATATAATTTTCATATGAAACGAAAGACTTAAGCGACAAACTGGACAAGTCGGTGTTTATTTATGCGCTTTTTAAATCGTAGTAAATCTTTACGTTAAACAAAATTTTATTATAAAATAAATTTTAAACTCAAATATGATAGTAACATTATCCTTAGGATTTGTACAGTTGTCAGTAATATATTACTTAGGAGAAGTAAAGAGCAACAAAATAAATAACGTCTGAACATTACTTCGATTTATGTTAAAGAGAACACAGGCACTTTTGGGACAAAAGAGACGTACACGTTCGCTGGCTGGATGATAGAGTGCATGCTATGTATGCATGGATATTTCTGATGTTGTTGACGTTGTGGTGCGGGCGCGACATTATGTCCGAATGTCTATTGCAGAAAATCGCAACATATAAACTGAAACAATAATGACCAGACTGTGACAAGCGACAGTTTGATGTAGCAACTGCGTAAGTAAAAGGACCATCTGAAAAGCTTGTTCAAATAATAAAGAAATTGTTTTTTGGCTCGATCCGGCACACACACTAATACACACAGTTATGCACATATATGTATGTATGCACATTCGCGGACACTGAGAAAGAGATTCACGTCAGTCTTGTTGCCGCCATATTATGCCACAAGCCTGGCACCAGTAATAGCCGCAAAAAACAACATCATAGTAGTAAGAACAACAAATATATTTCTGCGGCCACACAAGGCAGCAGTAAAGTTAAGATAGCAGGCAAGTTGAGACGTGCGCTGAGTCGAGCCAAGCCGAGCTAAGCTGAGCCGAGCCGAGCCAAGGCAAGTCAAGTCAACTCAAGCAAGCAGTTTCGATCGCGCATTGAATTTTGTCTTATGTGTGCGAAAAATGCCAATTTTAGAGCGCGAACGATGCGTGGTCGTCTTAGTACCGTCTACTCGGTTTGTATGTGTGTATATTTGTGTATTAGTGTGCGTGTATGTGTGTGTCCATTTTTGTATCTGTGTTAAAAATCGCCTGTCTAGACAACGACCGCAACAAACATCGATTGAAACAACAATAGCAAGTTAAGACGTGTAAGGGCGGTATGGTCGAATATACTTGACAGTATAATACCCTGCACACGTGGTTCCAAATCGAACATATATTGTTAGTTTTGCCCATTTAAAAAAATACTGCAAATTTCAACAACAAAAAACTTCAATGATACGCCGATTTTTAGGATCATGTTTTATGGAGTTTGTTTTCGAGATAAAGCCGTTTTGTAGGGCCATAAATATTAAGTCTATCGTCAGATTTTCATATTTCTATCTCTTCTGACGTTCGGACTATAGTCTTTTACAAAAATGGGCGGCTGGGAATAGTGGGTGTGACGAAAATTCCATTAAACTGGAAGTAGTCTATTGACCATACGTGTTTTACTTACGAATTTTAAGTCTCTAGCACTTCAGGCTTCCGGGAACACTGATTCCATTGAATTCCTGTCCCTTGTGTGTTACACAAAATGGATACACCTCGACAAACTATGTGTACAGGGTATAATAATAAAATAGTCGTCTGGTTGTAAGTTCGAGCTCTAGAGCTATTGATTTTTCTCTGAGCTTGGAACGCTTCCTTGCACTCGACTTGCGCTTCTAAACTGCTAAGGTCGACATCATCTTCTTTGCGTCTAAGGTACATTTTGCTTTGCCATGCACTTTGCAAACAATAAGTTTGACTTTTGCTGTTTCGATGGCTGCATTTAACATGTCGCAAGCTGAGTTAGTCGGAACTTGTAGTGAGTGCAAGAGCGCGCGTTTGTTCAGATTGAAAGCAAAAGATAAAAGTGCACTATGTAGTATAATGTCGGCTTGTTTTAAGGGCTTTGTAAACTTTGTCTATTTTATTTTTGTTTCCATTTTTATTGTTTGTTCTTTTAGAGGCATTTTTTTGCATGCATTCATGAAGCAACCTTTACGATTTAACTATGCATGAGTCTTGTCCGTTTGCTTTACGTTTAAATATACTCAAGCATTTGTCACAAATGCGCGCCTTCTTTGGTCTTTTATTGATAAATAATCACTGATTGGATTTTTATCGTGCAGACACTCTACCACATACATGCAACAACATACCAAACTACATTAAAAATTCGTTGCTTCTCTTTTTTCAATGTAAAGTATTTTCGTTGCTTGTGCAGATTGAAACAACAATTGGCAATAATATAAATTGAAATCATTTCAAATGACGTTTTAGTTTGGCAAAATTAAAAATTATAATGAAATCGGTTTTTATGTTATTAGCAGCGTGAAGCACCGTTAGTTTCGTTCCTGACAACGCCGCATTGTCCATTTGTGGTTTGCGTTGCGCGCATTATTTGGCAATGGCAAAAATCTGACATACTACATGCCAATCACGCCACCTTTTGGGCATTAAAGTTTCTCTAACACGTTGCAGTGCTGTACATGGCTTCTGCTTTGTTTTGTGGCTTACAAACTGTTTGTCGCCTTTTGGAATATTTAGTTAGCTGTTGTGTTTAGTTGCAACGTTGCACTTCATGCTAGACAATCAATTTACGCATGCCTCAGGCATTTCAATCAGTGGTAAAGCGCAACTGTTGGCATCTACCACTGAAATGTTCGTGTACAAGTTCTTATGCATTTTAAAGCAACTCCTACTTTGGCTACTTGGCCAACAACGGTTTTTTGTTTGTTTATTGCATAATTACTATAAATACATTTATTTACATATTATTTGGCCGTACTAAAAGCGTTCAAATAAACATAAAAATGTAACTTTTAAATACTTCATTTGATGCTCAACTAATGAATGAAATTATGCGCCGAGAATTTCTTTAATAAATTACTATCATTTGTTAGTCTACTTCAGCTGCAGTCAATAAAACTGTGCGTTTAAAAAGTATATTGAAGCTGTTATATTTTTATTAATGTACAGCGAAGTCAGTTTGCCGTGCAGCGTCATTAATCAAGTATATCAGCTTATTACGGCCATAATTCATGCTTTAATTTTTTCAGACTACTGGTGGCCGCAACTGTGCATAAGTCTATAAATTTAAATAAAAGCAAAACAAATGTATAAAGATAAAATTCATGCTTGAGAAACAGCTTGGAATGCGCCTTGAAATAAGTTTAAGTAAAGCGTGGATTAGTTGAATAACGCAAATAATATGTTAGACAAAAGTAAAAAAAAAAACATGTGAATGGCAAAAACCAAGAACTGAGTTTGTCATGCTGCGTTTTGGTTTGGCACGCATTTTGCAGCACTGTTTTTTGTATTTATTTTTTTTTCTTATTTTGCTTAGTAAGTTTATTAATTTCATGCGGTCTGTGATCCTGTTTCAGCATATCTTTCGCGCGTTGTGCGTTTTATTTTTTGTCCGTTAGTTCAGAAATGAGTTTGTGCGGTTTGTGCACAAGCAACGATGGCGATAGATACTGCTATGTATGTGTGTATGTGTGTGTATATTAGCCTATCTAACGCTCATTTACATACACTATGCGTTTGAGCGTTTTAGAGTTTGAGTGTGCAATGTAACGCAACGCAACGCATCGATTTGGTATGCACTGCAAGTTCGCCAATGATAAAGTGACTGTCGGTTGTTTTTTAATCGCTTA
Source organism: Phortica magna (assembly GCA_037044515.1). Lineage (NCBI taxonomy): Eukaryota > Metazoa > Arthropoda > Insecta > Diptera > Drosophilidae > Phortica > Phortica magna. The sequence continues at coordinate 8,193 of JBAMBP010000785.1, read as the reverse complement.
CGCATGCGCATTTTCGCTTAGTAATTAAAAGTTAACAGCCTCAAGCTCAAGTGTGTTGTGTGTAGAAGCCCGCAAAACTTTGGCCAGCTTGTTGTTGATAACGGTTTTTTCTATGCGCCACTGCAACTCCACAGGACCATGACCAACTAACTGTGTTGTGCAATTTAATGAGCGTATTTAAAATGAAATCGTCGCTCGTTTACAATAACAACAACAAAAATATAAACTTTGCACGTACTTATTTAAGAATTGCCGTACATTAGTTCTTAGAAACGCAAAAATAAAAACAAGACAAGACAAGACCAGCTTAGAACGAAATTTAGCACACTTTGCATATTCCCATGGCATGAATTGCGGCGCCTTTTGCAGTGCGCATTCGATCAGTTTTCCACTGGTTTGTACAATCGTTCATTCGTACACATTTGGTCTTTCTCTCACACATAAACTGTCATTTTTATGCGCGACGCTCATTTAATTGGCGCATGCGCCGGTCGACGCCACTGGTCGGTCGGTCGGTCGAATCAACTCGACAGTTTTATCGCGAGCGCGCATAAAAACTGTGACTGCCGCGAGCAACTTTTTCAAACCACTTACTTTTGAAATATGTGTGTTGTTGACATTTTTTGTTGTTGTTTTCTTGCTGGCTCTTGCTTTGCCTATGCCATTTTTTTAAGCAACTAATTTTTCATACATCTATACTTCAACCCATCGTTCATTCTTGTTAATCTTGTTGCATATTTTTTGCGCTATGCAAAAGCGGTTAAAGAAGCTGTTAAAACAAACAAATAAGCAAACAAAATAAAAATAAAAATGTAGAAAAACACAACACTGCGTTTTTCCACACATTTCCAACACTGTGACGTAAACGTCAGCCATAATTTACATTTGCGGTACGTAACAGACACACATCCATACATACACACACTCTTCTTTATGTGCCTGCTTTCTGTTACAAATTTGCCAAATAACCAAACTAGCAGCGATGCTGCAGCGTTGAATTGTATGCAAGTTTGTGTGCGTGCGTACAAAGAAAACTACTAAAAATGCCTTTATGATTACATAACAAAAAACGATTTGTGTGCAACAATGTAGAACAAGACATTTAACTGTAGAAGCGACAAATTTCGTTAGAACGCAAACAAAGCGCCGAAATTACCAAACTAATAAATAGTCAAATAGCTACAAAGCGAGCAAACAAATAAACAAAGTTACTAACAAAGCGTATCAGATTGTTTAATTTATTCAAATTAGTTTTTGTGTAAAACATAATAAAATTATTGAAAGCACAAAATTATTAACCATGAAAAAGTGCATTGACCTAAGTAACTTTAATTTGAATTCGTTATAAACATAATTCGCGATTAAGTAGCGACCAAAGGAAACAAACATACATATTGATGTGTTTTCTTCTTTGAAATTACACTGAAAATATGCTTTGATGAAAAGTACAAGTTTATTAACATTTGAGAGCACATCATTTTTTGTATGAAGCTTAACTATATTGCTGAGGTTGTGTCGTGTTTTCAGGCTTGCTTTGCTGCATGTGTGTATGCGTGTCTTCTGCTTAATTCAATTGCGGTATATCGTGCCAAAGTCTTCTGCTTGCCGTATTTGTAGATGTTGTTGTTGTTGTTGCTGCCGCTGCCGCTCAGCAATTTGCGCACGCACGCACGTATGCGCAAGTCAATGACATTATATAACGCGTGATAGTACTCGTAATACTCATACACATACACACTTCAAATATTATCATTATTATTGTTTTTTTTTTTTGTTTTTTTGTTTTGTAAAATTTAAGTTTTTCTAACAAACTTGAATCTACGATTTTTCCTGCAGCAACGACATTAACACTAATAGATATACTATATACATATGTACTACTATGTATATGCATGTATCTTTTTCGTTTCGATGTTAGTAGCCAAACGTAATAGCATAGTTACAGCATAAAAAGTTTATAATTAAATAAATGTTTTATACACCATGCGAACATTTCGCTACTCTCTACGCACAATAAAAGTTCGCTGCGGTTGTTGTGAAAATCTTTATTGCCAACAGATGTTTATCAACACTTTGAAATCTAAGCTCAACGTTCAAGTCTCTCTGTTCTATCGTTGACTTTGTTGTCGCTGTCGCTGTCGCAGTTATTTGTTTTTGCTTGTTGTTGCTGTTGTTGTTTTTGTTGTTGTTGTTATTGTTGTATCTTTTGGTTTTAGTGGATTTTACAGGTGAAAAGAAGACGCAACAGAACGAATGAAACGCTTGGCGGTGTCTGTTAATTAACGAAACACTGTGCAACGTTTATTTATTATGACGGAATGAAATTGTTTGCGATAAAATCAACGACAAATTTTCAAATTAATTTATTGAATACTTTTCTGGAGTTCAGTGCTTTAATTGGTATGCGGTCCGAAGACGTATGCCAAAAGCCGGTTACATTTTGCAAATATCTTTCACTGTGCATGTATGTTTGTATGTATATGGATTAGGTTTAAATGAAGAGTGACTTTTTAAATGGAGCAGCAAGTTTGTAACGATGCATTTATCATGATGTGATGATACCAAAATCTAGGCACATAAATCAAGTTCGTTGCTTAAGTCTTTCGTTATCGGTCATCAAGTAACACACAACCCAGTTTCATGCGTTACATACTATAATTGAAATTCCGTTTTATATTGTCGTTGGTACATTGAAAATTAAACAAAACTTACAGAAACGCGCCCATACGAACGGCCCACCAAAAGTGACCACCGGCAATTTGTTATTGCAGCAGGTAGTAATTTCCTCATGACTACAAGCTCATGCATTCGTTCTGGCAATGCAACCAGGAAGTGTTTTCATGCTCGAATACTCTTAGCTGCGCGAATACGAATACGAAAGAGAAAAGTTTCCCTTTCCTTCAAGGGCGTCAGTGATCACGTCACGTGAAATTCTATACGCTTAAAAGCGGCCCTAAGAAATGTCGGTGCCGCAATCGCAGAGCAAATGAAAACTCGTCTACTTGCTGGCCAAGTCGTGCAGAAAATGTAACTTAAATTGTATTTGAGCTAACTTGTGGCTTTTGCTTGTATAAATTTCCACTGTCTGACTGAGTAAACAAACTACCGGCAACTTTCGAAGCTGACTTGTCATTGCGTTCGTTCATTTCGATAGAGCGAATTGTAAGCAACTTACAAATAAGTTGCCTTGTAATGCTGCGTCTCGGTTTCAAATGTGGGAAATAGTTGTTGCTCTTTTGAAAGTTATCTAATCCAAAGAAGATAGCGCATTGCCTAAGCATTTCAAGTTTTAAGTGCCATGTCGTGGCTAGTTTCACTTTTGTTGCTTTTACGTTTGTGATTATGAAAATTGTAGGCGTTTCCGTAGCAATGCAGCACAGTACAACAGACGTGAGTCACAAATTAGCCGCTGCTTGGCATGTGTTTCTATTCGAAAGCGTACATAACTTACTAATAAACTAGTAAGCGCCGTAAAGTCACGAATAATCACACGAAAAATAAATAAAAAAGTTTACATTTTCAAAATTTGAAGAAAATCAGTCAAAAATAACGAATTTATTATAAAATTCGATCTGATGATCTTTTAGGAGCAGCAATAGAGGGAGATTTTGTGTAACTCATTAGTGAGTCGGCATAGATTCAGGATTGCGGCTCTAATAGTTTAACAGATATACAAATTTTTAGAAATAGCTGGGAATTGATTTGCTATGGCATTTTGTACGTCTGTACTTACTGTAGGTAGTTGAAGGGTAGACAAACGCTCATGGCTCAATTTTTCTTTGATCTTTCGCAAAACCTTTCTAAAAATGTCGCTTATTGGATGAATGTAAATATCTCTGATATATCTGTAATTCAAGTTGCGGTATACGACGGAAAATGTAAATCGGCTTAAAGTCATCAATCAATGTTGGTGTTGTGTCACTCGAGAACTTTTGGTGGCCACATTTGTTGAAGAAACGCAATAAAATATAATGGGCGGACGGGCTTATCGAAGAAGAAAATGTGTATAATAAAACAAATTAGTTGAAATAAATAAAAATGAAAATCAACTCACTTGGAACATATGTAACAACATGTTTGGACAAGAAATGACTTTAATTGAAAGTTGCGCGAAGGCAAAAAAGGATGTGGCAATTAAAACTGAACCAACAGCAACTGGCTAAGTGGTCTCCAAGGAATGCTCATTATCGCTGTCGGCACATCGAGCGAGTTCATGACGAGCGATTGAAGTACTTAAGTAGCGATGCTGGCGGCAAATGCTTTGAGCGACCGATGCGGACTTCGGTGTGAATGAACGCGTTCTGCAAGTTCGCAAAGACGTTTCAGTACCGTAAGACAATGCACATAGAACAGCCGAGTATTGTGGCATTTTTTGATGATGACATAAAATTGCTTAATACGAGAAATTATATGCGAGTGTCGTCGATGCCAACGGTCTAATACTGATTATCATTGCAAGCAAAAAAGTCAAAAAAACTTTTTATTTTGCTCAGATACAACACAAGATATTTATTAAACACGCGACAAATGTTGTTTCAACAAGTTTGTACACGAGATGACCGAATTGCGATTACGTCTAACCCGCCACGCAAAACGCGCCCGAGGAACAATGCTCAGAGATACGCGCATGCGTCGTGGTTCGCATTTTGGTCAGGCCAACAAATTTTGCGCCATTACAAAGGAATTTGCGCCGAAAAGAGCAGCTACAAGAAACGACTTCGAAGCCCGAAAACCCAAATGCGTTTTTGGTCGAGTGCGGGCACGTTGCTACATGGAACATTATCGCGCCGCAATATTGTTGAATGCACAATTATAAATCATCTTGGTGCATTATCAGCGACAAAGTCGCGTAAAAATGTTGAAAGAAAAACACAAACGTTGAAAAAAGAGGTGAAAAAAATGTATTAAAACGACACAATAATAATGTCAATTCCAGGTGTGGATAGACATGAGTGGCATGATGGTCTGCGTGCCCCCATAAGGCGGCAGGCAAGACTTTACTGGAGTTGCAGTTGGCGTTTACTTTGCTGCTGCAATTGCTAACGCCTACAGGCTTGGCATACACACATAGCTATATATATATATATAAGTATGTATAATATAAAAAGACAGACAGACAAACATTCATGTACGCGAAATAATTCTTTGCTGTATTATTTTCTTGTTTTTACTTTGTAAATTCGACCAAACTTAGTTTGTGGCTTTTCGGGTTTTCGGCTTTGCGGCTTTGCTGGCGGTCAGCGTCGCATGGCTTAAATTGAACAAAAAACATTTGCGCATATGCGCAGACAACAGCAAACGATAGACGGACTGACTGACTGACATCACACGCCCATTTATCATTGCGTTTGTTTTTGTTTTTTGTTTTGCTGGCCAACGCCTGTAGTTGCCGGCTGCAGTCTCGTTTGCTATTGCTTCATGAAACTCAACAAAACAAAAAAAAAAAACCAAAGAAAAAACTTCAAATGTAATAAATTTTATGGGGCTGCGCAGTCATTTCTTTTTTTTTGTGTTTTTGTGTTTTTTTTTTTTTTGTTGATGGACCATTTGGCTGATGGTCACTTGGTCAGTTGGTTGCGTGCATTTTCTTTACATGCAAGTTGTGTGTTGCGCTTTTGAGTTTTTTGAGTCTATTCTCGGCGCTATGTCGTCTCAGTATTGTTGCCTGGTTTGGATCGTTGAATAGAAAAGGAAAAAAAAAAAAAAATTCAAATAAAATAAACAAATAAAGAAAACATGTATGCACCTTAACGTCTTCAATAGTTCGTTGATATTTTTATTGTATTTTTTTGTGCTTCGTACAAATAGAAGAAACCCTCACACTTGAGGTTTGTCCCATATTTTCGTTGGTGTTGGTGTGTGGCATCGCCGTTGACCGATTTATTTGCGTTGTTCCATAAACATTCTACCAACATGATGCGTGGTAAACTGTCGAACCGTTGCACGTTCTCAGTCGACATTCTTCTACTTGGGCTTTATTTGCAGTATTTGAGACTGAGACTCCGTTCATGTCGTTAATAACCTTTTACAAATTTATATGTTGACCTTTCAATTAGGGTACGTACGAAACGCGCCAAAGCTCTTGCACTTTTGGCGTAGAATCTCATCTTTAAAAAATACATATATTTTACACAATTAGCAAGTTTAGCCAGTTGGTATTTTTCAACTTTATGTAGTACATAGGTCAGCTGGTGCCATAAACAAGCCGTAGAAGTTGAGGAGAAGATGAAAGATAGCCGCATGAATGCAACGCGTTTCCGTTCACACTCTTCTATGAAATGAAGTATCTGCTGATGCGAGTGTCTGCCACTCTTTAACCAGTTTTGTAAACATAATAAGCTTATAAACCACAAAATAAGCTAGACAAAGCCATCCTTTGTGCCAACAGAGTGACAAGGCGTTTTCATGCATCATTTAATATGCGTTTGATTAATGATGCTCTTCGAGTATTCATATTCGATTGGCTTTGATTGGCTGCGATTGGTTATGCTGCTTTGCTTGCTCAGTTAGCTCATGCTTATGTTAACCGCATCAACTGTATTTCTAGGGCAATAGTTTGCCTTGGGCTAACAAGTTCTTTGTTTGTTATTATAATTTTTGATGAGATGTCATATACACACATACAATAAATGTTTGTGATAAATGATTTTAGTTAGCGTTTAATTCTTGTAGTGAAAGACTCTTTTTTCTTTGCTTTTTGCTTTGTTTTGCTTGGCATTGTTCAACCGTTAACAGTGGTTTTAGAACCGGGCAAAAAATCTGAGACTCTGAAAACAGTAATAGCCAATTAGTGGTAAAACGGCATGAAATAATGCTGTGCATTGAAATAAAGAAATACCTTTTACGCATTTGTTGTTATAACAACATGCCCAGTTTGACATTGTAAAAGAAATAAGATTTTTCCTGTGCGTAATTACAAATATGGCAAGAAACAACGTGTCTGTGTTGCTCAACACTTTCTCACTTAAATGGTGGCATCTTTAACAAATTTGGCATAGAGTGCACAACTGGCATTTCACTCAATGTCTGTCTTCACTGTAGTTGTCAGCGATTGTATCGCATTCAGAATTGTTTACGCTGTCGCAAGTTAATGTTCGTAATGAGTATTGATTAGATGTTGATGAATGTTGTGTGCTGCAAATTACGTTCATAAGAATTCAGTGTTAGGTGAAAGGAAAAGGAAAATATAAAAAAAAATATAAAATAAATGTGAATTTGAAATGATTTCATGCCATTACAGTATGAAAGTTTAGTGTAATTAAAACTCCGCTTAATCTTTAGTGTTTCTAACATTTACAGTTGGTAGTTGGCTTACTCACAAAGCTATTAAGTCAAGATTATTGCCCAAGTCTGTACGATTGTCAGAAAAAAAATATTTGCGGAAGCAGAAAATACTAAAGATAATTGAATTTATTTTATTTCGCAGAATAATTTGCAATTAAAATACATATAAACTAAAAGAGAAGTCAGTAAGGATGCAATCTTTGGATTTGCGAAAGATTTGATACTCTTCATGCCCATTTTCTAATGCCATTCACATTTTTATTACAGTTCATTCCACTCTATCCCATTTGATTGCAGAGATATGTACATATACAAATCTCTGATTTAGATTGTAAGGGGTTGTGACACATCTTAGTCAATATAACGCTGACAAACAGTCAATTGCTAAATAAACAAAAAGGTTCTTTATGTAAGAATTTGAAATTTTTAAAACCCATCCAGATTCCTCGGCTAGGGATAGAACCATTATGGTACTAACACACATTGAGTTCAGGTGTGTAAGAAGTTTCAATCTTAAAAACAAAGGTTTTTTCCAGTTCCAGTAGTTCGATCATACCGGTTCCGACCAATGCCAAATTATGTCATCAAAAGAATGTTACAAAATACATGCTTGGTTACTTTGCCGCAACGATTAGTTGTGTCCTAATTTTGAAGCAATAAATACAATTCGAATGTTTAATAGTTATTGAAGAAGCTAAGCAACATTCATGAAGTTTTGCAATCATTAGTTGCATTTATTATACAAGCTTTCGTCTTTAACAAAATACACATATAAGTTAATTTTTATTACATGTGCTGATTGTGCTAAGTCACTAAATGCAGCGATGGTTTATGTGTCTGAGCACGTTTATTGTTCAACTTCAACTAACCTAAGTACAGAATAATTCTTAAGTCTAAGCTATGCTCGTG
>JBAMBP010000782.1:0-19480 GCA_037044515.1 Phortica magna | reverse complement strand
AAGACAGCAAACGAAACCAAAAACTAAAGGAAAAAAAAAAGTCAAACGTCCCAACGATTCGTTTTTGTTTTATTTTTATACTCTTGCAAAAAGAGTATATTAACTTTGCAGCTTGCAACACAGAGAAGCAGACATATCGACCATATAAAATATATTTATCTTTCGACCTATCTATATACAGAACATATCTATATATTGCTGTTCGTTAGTCTCGCTAAAACTCGAGAATGGCTGAACGGATCTATCTTATCTTGGTCTTGAAATGTTCGTGGAGGTCTAGAGAAGGTTTAAGAGGTAACAGTCATATTCTTTTCCCAATAAAAAAGTTGAGTATAGTGATTTAAAAAGTGTATTTGTGTTTCAGATTAGTTATGATAAATTACAATATACTTTGATGTTCTGGCAGGGGAAAGATGGATACCATTTTAACATCAAAATGGTTAATCAAGTAACAGTATATAAATTGAAAAACATTAAATTATATTCTTAAATTCAATTAATCTCAAAAAAAAAATCAGTAAGGACGTTATCTTCGGCCTTGCCGAAGATGTACACTCTTCATGACATCTTTTGTGGCACGCCCATTTTGTTTTTGGAATCATATTTCTTTTTGTCCACATAGCCTACAGATCAGTTTTCGTCGTTATACCTCATTGAATACCAGATATCTGGAAATTTTTGATTTTGGTCATATGTGAGCGGTGCCAAGACCATTTTAATATCAAAATAGTTTTTAAGCCACATTATCCACATAAGTATGATGTTTCAATTCAATTAGTTAAGAAACAAAAGAGTTTTCAGTTAAATTTTGCTACTCTTCCTCTTCATCATTTTGTGTGGCAGGTACCAGTTTCAGTTGTCCGATCTCAATGAAACTTCTTGACAAAACTATAATACTTTTCACTTCGTGAAGAGCATAACAATTTTTTTTACGAAAAAGGGAGGACTTACGTTGTCGCAGTCAATCAAATGTGCGAAGAACTACATCACGTGCTAACCGCACTTATGAGAAGAGAGAGAAAGATCAAGAAAATAATCGTATTGCTATGGCAGAATTGCGTTATTTAGTGAGTGACAATGAAGTAAATAGGTTTAGAATGCAATGAGTTCATGCAGATAAAACACATCACAGAAATCACGACAAAATGAAATTGACCAAATACGCAGACGCAGTGCTCCTGTGATTCTTGAGCGAGCTGCATTCCACTGTGATCCGGCAATTGATTATTGTGCTGACATATTCGACAACATTAACAAGTTTCTTCACAGTCTGTCAAACTGATGATTTTGCTCGCACTTTGCTGTATGCTGACATGCCATGCTATTACACATAGAATACAAAATCGAAATCGTTTTAGCCTCGAAAACAAGGAACACCAGTTGAAGGAGATCTAAATGCATTTGCTACAGACGCTCTGGGTCGCGGTTGTTGTTGGTGAATTTTCGTGGTCCGACATCGTTTAAACAACTGAGAAGAGTTAATGGAGAGCTGTGTGCGACTTATCGTGAGTAATGTCAATTATTACATTTATATGAAATTACATTTATATTCGCAATGGGATGATACACTCAAGGATACTGTAATGTCTTCATCGCCGCATCAAATTCGTACTTTGTTTGCGATTACTATATCGACATGTTTCCCCTCGAATCAAAAATATTTGTGGGTTAAGTGTAGAGATGACATGTCTGAGGATGTTTTGCATCGTGTGGGCCTTCAAACTTTTAACCCTTCACTACAAATGACTGCAGAAATTTATAATGAGACATTGATCACTATAGAAGATATGTGTTGATTGATGGCAAATAAAGTATTGTCGTGTTTGGAAATGACAGCACCAAATCGTAATATGCACGATGCATTAAACAACGAGTTGCAAAGAGAACAACAGTACGACATTGAAGCATTGTACGAAACAGTTCGTACAAATGTACAACAAAGAATTGCGTACGACACTTTGATAGAAGCTGTGAACAGTGGATCTGGTGGAATTTATTTCCTTGATACTTCCGGAGGAACCGGAAGAACATTTTTAATTTCATTGCTTTTGGCGAGGATCAGATCGCGAAATGATGTTGCTCTAGCGTTGGCTTCATCGGGAATAGCTGCGACTCAGCTAGAAGGCGGGCGAACTGCACATTCTGTCTTGAAACTACCATTAAACATACAAATCACCGACACACCAATTTGCAACATCGCCAAAAATAGCGCCATGGCACGCAGATCCTGCAGGCAATGGCGCAGATCCTACAGGTATGCAAATTGATTGTTTGGGATGAATGCACTTTGGCCCATAAGAGGTCACTGGAGGCACTGGACAGAACGTTGAAAGATCTTCGTGACAACCAAAATATTTTTGGTGTGGCCATGATTCTGCTGTCAGGGGATTTTCCCCGATCAACTGTTGCTGATGAATTATATGCATGCCTAAAATCATCGAAATTGCGGCAGTACGTAAAGACACTCCAATTAACAACTGACATGAAAGTATTTTTGCAACAAGATGAAACTGAAAATGTGTTTGCGAAGCCATTGGAAATAATAAAGTGGCAGTGGACACCTCGACCGGATTCATCACATTACCAACAGATTTCTGTCACATCACAGACTCAAAAGAGGAGCTTATTCAGCGTGTTTTCTCTGATATAGCGCAATAGTTTAATAACCATAATTGACTGGGTGAACGAGCAATATTGGCGGCGAAAAATAAAGATGTTTACGACCTCAATGCGGCCATTCAGATTTTTTTTCCAGGACAGTTGGTGTCCTTTAAATCGGTCGACACCGTTGACGCTGCGTAACATTAATCAACCTAGAATGTGTTATTGAACAAGACTGGCTGTGAACAAGCTGATGAATAACATCAGTGAGGCAACAATCAAAAAAGGAAAATACATAGGAGAGGATGTCTTCATCTCGCGGATACCGATGATTCCAACAGATTTACCATTCGATTTTAAACGCTTACAATTTTTAGTACGTCTGGTCTTTGCATCGTTAGAAGTTTGCGGAATCAACTTTGAGTTTCTCTGTTTCGCACATGGATAACTATACGTCGCGTGTTCGTGCGTCGGATAACCGACTTCTTTGTTAACTTACGTATCACAAAACAAAACAAAAAATATAATTTATGAGAAAGCTTTAAATTGAGGCAGTACTAAGCTAGTATAAAATATGAATATATATACAAAATTTAAGCCCAGAAGTTTTCAGATATTTCCAGGCATATCTCAGATATATTTCGATTGGACCAGTATAGCATATAGCTCCCAAAGGAATGATCGATCAAAAATGAGGTTTTTGCTTGAAATATGGTGTGATTTTGGAGTTATCAGAATTTTGCACATGGTTTTTTGACATAAACAAAGATATGGTCAAAAATTATCAAGAGCGGGATACAATTGCACACTGCTTTTTCGAAAAATTTTTTTTTTCTAAGAGATATACAATTCCTAAAGACTGCATACCAGAAAATACCTTTTCATATTTTGGCTACCCCTCTACTGTGTACCAGGGTATATTGTGTTTGTTTGGCCGAAATGTACATATGTATCGCATAATACACGGAGGGGGACCCCATAATGTATATACATATATTCTTGATCAGGCCGACAAGACAAATTGATACAGAGATGTCCGTCCGTTTGTCCATCCCTCAGTCCTAACCAATGGTTCTCGGAAACTGTAAGAAAAAACCAGTAAGGACGTTATCTTCGGCCTTGCCGAAGATGTATACTCTTCACGACACCTTTTGTGGTACACACATTTTATTTTTGGAATCTTATTTCTTTTTGTCCACATAGCCTACAGATCAGTTTTCGTTGTCATACCTCATTGAGTGCCAGATATATGGTAACGCCCATTTTGATTTAAATATAGTTTTTAAGCCACATTATGAACATAAGTATGAAGGTTCAAGTCGATTAGTTAAGAAATAAAAAAGTTTTCCGTACAACGACTTAAATTTTGCTACTCTTCCTCTTCTTAATTTTGTATGGCAGGTACCAGTTCCAGTAGTCCGATCTCAATGAAACTTGCAGGCATTTGATCTGATGACACAAAATTACTACTTTTGTAATTTCAGCACCCTAACTTCAGAAACAAAAAAGTTTCCCATACAACGATTTAAACTTTGCTTCTCTTCCTCTTCTTCATTTTGTATGGCAGGTACCAGTTCCAGTATTCCGATCTCAATGAAACTTTCAGGCATTTAGCCTGGCTACGGTTTATTCACCACTTGTATAATTTCAGCGCTCTATCTTGGCAAACAAAAAAGTTTTTCATACAACGATTGAAATTTTGTTTTTCTTCTTCTTTTCGTATGGTGGCTACCAGTTCCAGTGGTCCGATCTCGCGTGAGGGAGGAGTTTGCATACATACAGACAGTCGGACAGACGGACAGACGGAGATGGCTATATCAATTCGTCTTGTCATCCTGATCAAGAATATATATACTTTGTATAGTCAGCCACGCCTCCTTCTGGGTGTTACAAACTTCGTGACAAAACTATAATACTTTTCACTTCGTGAAGAGTATAAAAAGACTTGAGATTTGGAGGATACACTCGTGATGCTCAGCAGCAGATCAGGTTTGAACAGTTTTGTGCCACATCTACTCCTTCACGCCAAACCAGCACCCCCACTTGTTGAAAGGCTATGACTTGAACACCACAAATGCTGAAATCATGAAAGTCGGTAGATAGACTAAGTATGTGAAAATCTACAAAACAGCATGCCACAATTTTTCCCTTTCCCCCACATTAGCCATCGAAAAGTGTTTTATTGTTAATTACTATATCTTCAAAAGCATAAAAGGTACGGATCTGAAATTTTGTATGTAGACTCGTACGCATATTATAAAATAGCCATCTATGTTTTCGACTACCTCTCAAAATCCTTCAAACTTAAATTTTTAGTATATTTCACTTTTTTTAATAAAAATTTGTATATCACCACAACTATACACAATACGGACTTCAAACTTTGTATGCAGACTCAATAAATGAACGTCTTTCAAACTGCATAGCACAATTTTTCTCCCTACCCTAATTACCTTTCAAATATTATATATTTGTCAAAGCCTATATCTACAAAACTGTTAAAGGTTCGGACCTGAATTTTTGTACGTACGCTAAGTATATGTAACTTCTTACGATTGCAAACCAGAACATACCCTTTTGTGTTTGGACTACCCTTCAAAGACTGGCAAACTTAAATTTTGGGTAAATTCCGTTTTATGTTTATTAAAATTGGTATACTATGATATATACGTGTCTGAAATTTAGTATGCAGGTTCAGTTAATATACATCTTTAAAACTGCATACTAAAAAACACCCCTCTATTTCATGGATTAGAGACCTTCAAATTCGAACTTTTTTTTATATTTGGAACACCATTTATATGGGCAATGCCTAGTATGTCCGACTTCTGGTCTCCGTTCTCGTCGCCGCAAATTATATGTCTTACTCTTATCTTGACTAGCTTTTGCCTGTGATTTCCCACAATCTCGAAGGTCTCTAGCAAGGCGAAGGCCTGGTGTGCCTGGTGGAATGAATTCGTCCCACCGCCACTGCTCCCCGTCCGCAATATGTGAAACCATTGTTTTTGCCGTCCAATTTGTGCGTTCCGTTGGGTTTTCTTGCGGAGTATATGAAATAAATGTCTGTTGGCATATGCAATTACTCGTTCCTACCCTTCTATTATTTGCATATGCACTGCACCTAGACCAAAATCACTTGCGTCGGCTTGTAGCATAAATCTCTCATCTTTGAGATGTGCTTATGCGTTGATCCTTAGTTCTTGCGATTGGTTAATCTCTTCTGTTTCGACGAGTAATTGCGTCCTTCTATCGTTCCTGTAGACGACAGTCCAGATTCTGACGGTGTTGAGCGTGCTTTAGAGTATTTCGCATCTGTTCTTGTACTTATATTTCTTCATCTGTTCTACGCAGTGCGTGAGATTCCGCATCTCTGACACGTTCAGATCTCCGGATCGAGTCGGCGAAGATTAGGTGCGGTAGTATTTTGCGCCTGCTCGAGTCTCCGTACATCTGAATCGGCCCTAGCATTTTCAGAAAATCCATGTGATTCTAAGTTTTTGTCTTCCTCCTCTACTTAGAAAAGTGGCCCAAATTGAACCAATCATTCAATGTTCAGAAATTATTTATTAACCTTCACTCATTTATTAGGTTTACGGTGTTTATTTACTTAACCTATTCACTTTTTTTGTTGTTATAAGCACCACTCTTTACTTTTTTCACTTGTCTAATTTATAGATAAACGTTCACTATAAGCACCACTATTTACTTTTTATACCCTGTACATACTGTACCAGGGTATATTGTGTTTGTTTGGCCGAAATGTATGTAACGCAGAGAAGGAGGGGAGGGGGACCCTATAAAGTATATATATTCTTGATCAGGACGACAAGACAAATTGATTAAGCCATGTCCGTCCGTCTGTCCGTCTGTCCGTCCGTCCGTCCGTCCGTCCGTCCTCACCAATGGTTCTCGGAAACTATAAAAGATAGAGACTTGAGATTTGGAGGATAGACTCGTGATGCTCGGCAGCAGATCAAGTTTGAACGGTTTTGAGCCACGCCCACTCCTTCCCGCCCAACCAGCTACGCCCACTTTTTGAAAAGGCTATAACTTGAACACCAGAAACGCTAGAACTATGAAAGTTGGTATGTCGACTAAGTATGTAAAGACCTACAAAACTGCATACCCCAATTTTCCCCCCTTCCCTTAATTACCCCTCAAAAAGTGTTTTATTGTTAATTACAATATCTTCAAAACCATGAAAGGTACGAACCTCAAATTTTGTGTGTACACTCAGTAAATACATACCCTTAAGACTGCATACCAGAAAATACCCCTCTGAATTTAGGACTACCCCTCAAAGACCATCAAACTTAAATTTTTCGTAAATTTAACTTTTTTTTTACAAAAATTTGTATATCTCCATAACTATAACAGATACGAACCTAAAACTTTGTATGCAGATTAAGGAAATGTATATCTTTAAAACTGCATACTTAATTTTTCCCCCTTACCCTTTATTACCCCTCAAATAGTGTTTTTATGTCAATGGCTATATCTCCGAAATTAATAAAGGCACTGACCTGAAATTTAGTAAGTAGGCAAAGTATTTATAACTTCATAAGACTGCATACCAGAAAATACCATTTTGTATTTGGACTACCCATTAGAGGTCGGCAAACTTAAATTATGGGTAAATTCCAGTTTATTTTGATTTAAATATGTATATCTCCACAACTATGAAATATACATGTCTGAAATTTTGTATGCAGGTTCAGTTAATATACGTCCTTTTAACTGCATACCGAAAAACACCCCTTTATTTCTAGCTTCCCCCCACAGAGATCAACAAACTCGAATTTTTCGAAAATACTTCACTTTTGACTGATTTTTGTGATATTTGGAACACCATTTAAATAGGTGAGGGTATGTGCAGGGTATTATATGGTTGAGTACACTCAACTTTACCGCCCTTACTAGTTTCACTTGTCTAATTTATAGATAAACGTTCACTTTAAAATAAATCGTTTGCTCAGCTAGTAGGCATCTACGTGTCGGTAGTAAAAAATTGAATGAGGATCAAGACTCATGCCTAATTTATGCAAAGAGTTGCAGATCTGTGCCATTCCGATAAAAGAAATTCAGGTCCATTTCTGGTGAATTTCAATTCTTTGGAAACCATGAAAATAACAACTACCTTCTCCCAAAATTATGCAACTGCCATATGTTGTTTTTCATGTTGCACAAGAAAGGGATAATCATTGTTCCTTTTCGATGAAAGCATCCGATGGGGCAACCACCTCTGTGAAATTATTCAGATGTTATGCACCTGTTCTAATATTAGGCAATTGACACCCATCATCTGTTGAGCAATAATTTTTATTTATTTAATTCTTGAATAACTGTCATTAGTAGTATAAATTGGTAAGAATATAAAGTAATAACTATAATATAATATAGTGAGCTCAATTTAATATAATTAAATAATAATTTTTAGAAATAAATATAGTAATGCCCTTACTCCACCCAGAAAATGACACAACGAGCCGCTAATCGCTTCCAGAGTCACGTTGGTAGCGTAGAATGGTAGAGTTAAATGTATTGAGAGAGATTTTAGGTGAGAGGACATGATATAAATTATTATAATTCATACATAATACGTGAATGGCAAAGTTAGTTGTGTATCTATCCAAAATTATAGGGACAAAGTTTCTCGTAGTGCGTCGTGGGACGCAAAAACTAATTGGTCTGAGTAGGTCTGAAAAATCAATAAAACTGTGAATCAATTTATGAAGAAAAAGAGCCCAGATACAGAAAATGTAATGCAGAAAAGTGAGCAATGAAACGAGCTTTAGGTACCATTAACTTACTTTCTTGATCCTATTATATACAAGGTCCAATTTATATCGACTTGTGCTATACACAATTTTACATGGTTATACACATATTTTAATAATGCTTGCAAGAGTATATAAGCTTCGGCAAAGCCGAAAATACAAACCTCCCTTTCTGGTTACTTGCTTATTTGGGTTTGTTCGAACAGTTTGGGCACCAATTAATTGATTTATATTTTATTTGATACATAAAATAGCTTATTGCATCATTGTTAAATGTGTGTTTAAGTTGAGCTCGGGATTGAGACTAAAGACTAACAATACTCTTTACTACTTAAAAGAAACCTAAATTTACGTTGTTACAGTAAAGATAATTGCTGATGTTGTTGCTTCAATTTTTTGCTCGCTCGTGTATGGCACCCGATTAGTTTTGAAAAAAAAGGTGATAGCTTGATTTATTCCTGCGTGCAAATTAATATAAGGTGCGTTAATTACATGCTCTTAAGTCTTCACTTAACTAATCTGTCATTTTGAGTGAGTCGCAAGGGAGAGGGGGGGTCTCAAACTTGCAACTTTTTAGTTCCGAATTGATGATGTTAGTTAGTGAGTTAGTGACTCTATGGATTTTTTTTAACTTAGTGTGGGTAATGATTTACTTGAATCAGATGTTTATCTGTTAGTAAATCGGTAATAACTATGTTTCGTGCAATCTTTTTGATGACTGCGAAATCAATCTGGGTTGGGAGTTTATTAGGATATTATAGCCGGTGTGTAGACGTACCTGGAGAGATATTGTTTATTGCGTAGCTTAATAAGTGCATTTTATAGAATTTTTGCCTTTGGGGTTACAAGACGTGATCCCCATTACGTATGTTCAGTGTTGCAGTCACGAGCTGTGATAAGTCGCTCACCCAACAATTAGAAGAATCCCATGAATTGATCCTCTGAGATCGAGATGCGAATATAGTCAAACATTAATAAAAACACGTATTTGCAAAGTGTGGTTTATTTATATTCAAGAACAAAAAAGTTTTTCTAAAACAAACCTTATTTTTAAGCGATCGTTCCTATAGGACCCATATGGTTAAGTAGCCCGATCTTGATAAATTTGGCCTATATCTTTGTTCATGTCAAAACAGTTTTTGTGGAAAATATTGAGTCGATAACTCCAAAAACACGCTATTTTTCAAGCTAAAATCTCATTTTTGACCCATCGTTCGTATGGCAGCTATTTGCTGTAGTAATCCGATCCAGCTGATTTTGTCATACAAACTGCTTGCAAAATAAGAACATTTTTATGCATTTGAATTGTTTTGCTAACTTTAAAACGCTGGGAAGAGTTTCCATTGAAAGAGATATACAGATAGACGCACAGAGGGACATGGCTATATGAACTCGTGTCGCCGACTTGATTAAGAAATTATTCTTAAGGACTATCGGTCCATCCGGTTCAAAGGCTGGGATAAGCTCACTGACAGAGTTTGTTTTACATAAATTTAATCGATTTATATAAAAGACTCTGGTGAATTGGTAACGCTTATGGTTGAACCTGTTCTGCAAAAACTAGTTTAACGATTGAAAGCGAAAAATAAAGTTCGATGCTTGTGTTTTAGAGTTCAAATTTTACTTAAAATTAGAAGCAAAAGTCCCTGGCTCCTACGCGCTCTAGACTTAAGCTATTTAGCTTATCAACTGGACTTAGCTTTATCCTGAATGATGTCTGCGGCGTGATGTGTTGCGATTTGATAGCTACTCCCATTGCTGACCAGCGCTGTGTAGATTCCCGTTGACGACTCGCTGACGGTTGTGTGGATGAATTTCTCCCGTACTGTATACATTAACGGCTCGATGGTGGTGGGGGAAAACAATTTGGCTAAACTGATCCCTTGTTTGGGTTGCTCGTTAGACATTAACGGAACGGCCTAAGGCCAACGTATGTTCGGGCGGTTTTACAAAGCGGATTCTTTATTTTACGCACTTTAAACTCGATCCGTTATTTCGGTCACGTTCACGCTTGTTTCGTGATAAAAGAGAGTGATTTCAAGTGGGAAGTAGCGTTTTACCTCGGTCCGTGTTTTAATTAATATTTAAAGTTATTCAGTGTGATATATGATTTAATTTATCATTTAACTTGTTTATAAGTTGCTCATCTAGTTTTGTGGTGAAAGTTCAAAAATCTTCTTTCATCTCACCTAGAGAGATTGCCTCATTCAAAGTGAGTGTTCTATATGATGCTTTCAAGCTTCTAGGTGGTCCACTCTTTTGGCCTGCGCACATGGTAGTCCATGAGTTTAAACCTAAAAAAAAAAACCCCGTCCCTCCTCATCGACCACCACGGCTCTTAGCTTGGCCCATGCTTCAGTGTTAAGCACCGAGCCAAAAAACTAAATTGGCCCTCTGACAGCCTTTCAAGAGTATCTCAGGATGTCAGGGGTCTATTGTCTAAACACAGTAACCTTTATAGAGATAGTGTTTCATTTGACGTGAATAACCAAAGAATATTAAGCAACGAATTTTTTTGCAATAAGTTCGTCTTCTACAGGCATGATCGTCTTGCTCGTCGTGGCGGTGACGTTCTTATAGCAATAAATTCACGTCTTCGCTCTAAACCTATCCAGCTCGAAATGGTTACTGATATTGAATTTATTGGAGTAAAGTTCAGTCTAGCTCAGCTAACTATCTTCGTTACGTGTTCATACATTCCACCCAATTCTGGACTGGATGTATACTTAAACCACGTTGACTCGATAAAAACCATATATGACCTCACACAAGACAGAGATTTTCTCATTGTTCTTAGTGATTTTAATACTCCGCATATCTCTTGGTCACACTTCAATTATTCAAATTGCTAAATACCTTCAGAGCAATATGACTTTCTGGATATTCTGTTAGATTTACCTCTTTTTCAGGCTAATGGAGCTGTGAACTAATTAGATCTCTTGATCTTGTATTGACTAATAACTCCAATGGTATAGTTGTGTCCAGATGTGTCTCTACCGGAAGATTCTTTCCACCCGACGTTAGAAATAGTTCTTGGTCCACCGTCCTTTCCTTCCATTCCAAAGAGTGCACTTCTTCAAAGACGTTTTTGTTTTCGCAAAACTAATTTCGATCTACTTAATTCTTTAAAAGACCATACAGATTGGTCCATATTATATAGTTGTAATGACTTAGTATATGGCACTTAATTCTTTTATGACACCCTTTATGGCATTCTAAAATTGTGTGTTCCAATTGTCTCTTCACCAACATTGTACTTACGACCTCCATGGTTTTCCCGCCAATTGTCGAATCTGAAAAATGTCAAATCCAGACATTATAAAAATTTAAATCCATCGGTCTTTTTTAGATATTCTGTAGTTCGATCACAGTTTTTCTTGCTTAATAGCATTTCCTATAAAAACTACTTGAGTCAATGCAAAAGAGAATTTTCACGCGATGCTAAATCATTATACAAATTTGTGAATTCTAAGCGCAGAATGGCGTTGTATCCATCGTCATTTTTTTTAGATGTCAAGTCATCCTCCGATGATCGGGTAATTTAAAATTGGTTTGCCGAGTTCTTCCAAACAACTTTTTCGTCCTCATCATTCTCGCAAACCTCATACTCATACTCAATAAGCTCTATGAATGGCTTTGCTTCACCTGTTCTTAATTAAGATATGGTTTTAAAAAATCTATCGGCTGTGAAAATTCGTTTTCTCTTGGCCCGGAGGATGTGCCTGGTTGCGTGTTAAAAAGTGTGCGAATTCACTGTGCAAGCCTGTATGGAAGCTTTTCAAACTGTCGCTTATTAATGCCACATTTCCCTCTATTTGGAAGGAATCTTTTATAATTCCTCTTCACAAAAAGGGTAATATGTCCGATATCGCCAGTTATAGAGGCATATCCAAATTGTCTGCTATGACCAAACTTTTATTGTTATTATTGTTATTGTTATTATTATTGTAAGTTTGAAACACCAATGAAAGTCTGTGATATTTCCTTCTCAGCATGGGTTCTTAAAAATTAGGTCAGCTTGTACCAATCTTCTTGAATTCACATGTTTGGTAAATAGTGGTTTTGTTAATCAATCTCAAACCGATGTCATATATACTGACTTCAGTAAAGCTTTTGACTCGGTTAACCACAATTTGCTCTTATTGAAATTGAGTCTTTTAGGCTTTCCACCAAATATTTTAGGTTGGATAAAATCTTACTTAACAAACAGTTCTCAACGAGTGATGTTTAGATCTGCTACAGCCGAGCTTGTTCAAGTAACTTCTGGTGTTCCTCAGTCACCTTGATCCTCTTTTGCTCAATCTTTTCGTTAATGATCTCCCCTTGTCGATATCACACTCACGGGTACTTATGTACACTGATGATGTTAAATTGTATCTTTCTTATAAGGAACCAGCTTCCTTTGGCCTATATACGATTTTTTTAATTGGGACGTCGCACCTCCTACCGTGTGTGCAGGGTATTATATGGTTGAGTATACTCATCTATACCGCCCTTATTTTTTTTTTATTTTATTTATTTTAATAACTTTAAGTAATTCATAGCAGTACATTGTTTTTAATCAATAAACAAACAAATCATCACATAAACAAACAAAGCTTATCAAAACTATCCACTTGGACATAACGGCTGTCGAGACCTCGGCTTTATTCTCACTCGTTTCTTCTTTACTTTCTTCAAATAACCCACAAAAATCGACCACACAATTCATTATGTGTCCTCAAAATACCAAACTCGCATGTCTTCAGCCTCCTGTTCAATTCTGTCCGTAACTGCTTTTATCTGTCGTCAACGGTACCCATCCTTTTGCCAACCGCTAAATCCGCAATGTCCAATGTAAGCCTTGAAGTCGGTCGTTCACCCCAACGGTGTGATTCTGCTTTCCTTCCAACGCACTTGTTGTGCAGACAGACCTGCAGCGATATAGTTGCCTGTCAGCTGGTAGCGTATGGTGCGGCCAACTACATCTGATGTGTTACCCTGCTGTTAGTCAACAGCGACAGACAGTTCGTCGATAGAGTTGCTGTGTGGAGTAAATCCACTACGAAATTTTACCCCTTCACAATATATACTTTATCTAATCGGAGACAAATTAGAAAATGAGCGTGGCTTCGTATATGATTCTAATTGGAAAATTAAAAATAATTTCTTATAAAAATAATTGAGACGAGTTCAAATAACCAAACAGACCAAATTTTTAAATTACGTGTTTTTATTAATGCCTGACCATAACCTAAAATTTTATAAGAATGGAACATAAGGGCGTGGTACAGCTCATTTAGCAAAATACTTAAAAATGGGACTTCTCTGAAAGAAGACGAGATACGAGATTGCAACATGTAATGAAGTATGACTACATTGCTTTCCTTAAGGCAAATTAAAAAATGGGCGTGGCTACATATATGAATCTTATTGGAAAAACTAGTAAGGGCGGTATAGTTGAGTATACTCAACCATATAATACCCTGCACATACCCTCACCCATTTAAATGGTGTTCCAAATATAAAAAATCAGTCAAAACTGGAATTTTCGAAAAATTCGAGTTTGTTGATCTCTGAGGGGGAAGCCATGAAATAAAGGGGTGTTTTTCGGTATGCAGTTTAAAGGACGTATATTAACTGAATCTGTATACAAAATTTCAGACATGTATATTTCATAGTTGTGGAGATATACATATTTTAATAAAAATAAACTGGAATTTACCCAAAATTTAAGTTTGCCGACCTCTAATGGGTAGTTCAAATACAAAATGGTATTTTCTGGTATGCAGTCTTAAGAAGTTATATATACTTTGTCTATGAACAAAATTTCAGGTCCGTACCTTCAACAATTTCGGAGATGTAGGCTTTGACATGCAAACACTATTTGAGGGGTTATTAAGGGTAGGGGGGAAAAACTTGGTATGCAGTATTAAAGATATACATATATGAAGTCTGCATACAAAGTTTCAATTTCGTATCTGATATAGTTGTGGAGATATACAAATTTTTGTAAAAAAAAAGTGAAATTTACAAAAAATGTAAGTTTGGTGGTCTTTGAGGGGTAGTCAAAAATACAAATGGGTATTTTCTGGTATGCAGTTTTAAGGACATGTATTTACTGAGTCTACATACAAAATTTCAGGTCCGTATCTTTTATAGTTTTGAAGATACAGTAATTTACAAAAAAACACTTTTTGAGGGGTAATAAAGGGTTGGGGGGAAAATTGGGGTATGCAGTTTTATAGGTCTTTACATACTTAGTCGACATACCAACTTTCATAGTTCTAGCGTTTCTGGTGTTCAAGTTATAGCCTTTTCAAATAGTGGGCGTAGCTGGGCGGGAAGGAGTGGGCGTGGCTCAAAACCGTTCAAACTTGATCTGCTGCCGAGCATCACGAGTCTATCCTCCAAATTTCAAGTCTCTATCTTTTATAGTTTCCGAGAACCATTGGTGAGGACGGACGGACGGACGGACAGACGGACAGACGGACGGACATGGCTTAATCAATTTGTCTTGTCGTCCTGATCAAGAATATATATACTTTATAGGGTCCCCCTCCCCTCCTTCTCTGCGTTACATACATTTCGGCCAAACAAACACAATATACCCTGGTACAGTATGTACAGGGTATAATAATAAAAACGATTTTCTAATAAGAGTAATTGGTAAATTGGTTTGCAAGACTATATAAGTTTCGGTCAAGCTGATTATAGCTCCCTTACTGGTTTGATATGCAGTTTTAAGAAGGTGTATTCAGTGAGTTTATATACAAAATTTCAGGTCCGTATCATTAAAGTTTTGGATATTTAGCATTTAAAAAAAAAACGTTAAATGAGGGGAAGGGTGAAAAATTGTGGTATGCAGTCTTACATACATTTCGTTCAAGCAAACCGAGTATTGGCTTCGCCGCTAAAACTTCAAAATGGTGTTTTATTCTTATTGTAAAAAAGTAAAGAACGTATTTTCCAATTTGAAAAATAGCTCCCTTTCTGGTTTTTACTCTTTACGTAGTGAATATTATTACAACTTTGTCCTGAAGTTTGTAACACCCAGAAGGCCTGACTGACCATTTAAAATTTATATATTCTTGATCAGATCAACAAGACGAGTTATAAAAGCCATGTCCGCCTGTCCGTCCGTCTGGCTGTGTATATACGAACTGTCTCTACACTTTGAAAGTTATCGCCCTGAAATTTTGCAGAGAGTCTTGTCTGAATGTCTGAAGGTTACGTTTAGATCGGAGCACTGCAGCAGGTACCGGCCATACGAAATAAAAAGGCGTCAAAGTCAGTCGTTACAACTTGAAGGTACAGGGTATTTAGAAGACGGGAACTCTCGACTGCAATCGTTACTGATGTTCTTCTAAGTTTGTATTTTTTAAGCTTCTCAAATCCGGAAATGTAATTGGGGTCAAGTATATTTATTGTTTGGTCTTTTCTTAAGTACATATCTAGTCATTGGGTGCGCTATTTTTGAAAATATGGAGAATTGTTTTCTCTTATTATATTGTGATTAAGCAACTCCTTGATTTCTAGAAAGTTTCTGTAAAATGCTTGTAATGGGCAAATATGTTCAATTATCTCTGGATAAAAGTATTTTTTAAAATTAAGTGTTGAGTCGAATATTTTAACGTACTTATGTTCATTGCTTATGTATGCCTTTAATGGGATTAAGATACCCTATTATGCCTTCAATGTTTGTGTTCGAAAAATCAATCACCTTTCTGTACACTACAATTCTTCTTGGAATGGTGTTGTTACACAATAACTATCTTCATATATAACATTAAGTGTTTTGAACTGTGGGGGATATTTGATAGGGGTGAGTGGATTTTCTGACAAGGCTTGTTTATGAACGCTCTTAGTCAACTAACCACTCCTATGTTTGTTTTTATTTAAATTTACTTTACTTTTACTTTGTTACTTCTTCTAGCTTTAAGACTACAGTTTGCTCACACTAACATACAGATAATTTAAGTTATTTTTGTCTTTGTACTTTATCGTTTTGTATTCGCATGCACATTTCTTTTTTCCTACTAATTTCACAATTATGCGGACAGTTACGTTCTATCGATCAAATATACAGTCCATTATTTAAATCGTTTCGTGTTTTTATTTTGGCGTTTAATTCATTATTAAACATTGGCCCTAAGAGGCGAATGCTCAAGCAATACTACATCATTTGTAAAATTACAAATAAGTGAATTACAAAACCTAAGTAATAATGGTTTTACCACTGGCTGCATTAACCAAGAGAATTGGCTATGTCAAAACAAGCATTACTTGCGCTTATGGATAAGCAAAAACCTTGAGCCATTACTGAGAAATAGATTAGAAAAGCTCGAGGAAACTAACAAGGAATTTATGGAACTCAGGAAAAAACTGGACGTGTAAAGTACTTCGGAAAACTTTGTGGATCCTTCCACCGACATGGTACCTTATGAAGAAAAATATTTAATTGCGCATGCAGCATTGACTACTGCATTAAAATCTTCAGAAGCGAAAAACAAAACTAATGATGACTCAATTAACTAACTTGCTTTGCAAAACGGGGAAACACAAAATAGACGTGCTGTAGCTGTCAGCCATGCCAATACAGAACAAAAGAAAACATGCAAAATCCCTCTAATGCGACTCACGCAATTTTTTTATGTGAAAAGTCCATAGCATTGGATATTTAAGCGCACAGAAATGTGTCAAAACAAACAATTTGTGTTATAATTGTTAAAGTGACACACACAAAGCAAATCAATGCAAATCAACATTTCGTTGCCGAACGTGCAAAGGCAAACACCATTCTCTTCTTCATATGGATAAGGTTTATTGGGTCGATAATAATTCCACGGCTATTCATGATTTGAAATGCAACAATCAATTACCATTGACTGAAGAAAGTTTGATTCCAGCAGCATTGAATGATTTTTCTACTTATGCAACTTCCAATACACTATTCCCAACGATTGTTGCAAACGTAGTTGACACTTATGGTAAGCTGTTGAAATGCCGTATACTTAGAGTTGTGACAAAATACTTTTCAAATAAAATACAAAATACTTTTTAAAAAAAGTACTTAAGTACAAAATCCGCAAATACGTATTTTTTATTTTGTATTTGTATTTTAAATACAAGTATTTCAAATATGTCACAACTCTGCTGCTGTGACTCACACCACAATGACAACGTCGACGTTAAAATATTTATTTAATTAATTAATTGTATTATTAAAAGTATTTTGTATTTTATTTGAAAAGTATTTTGTCACAACTCACGTATACTCCTCGACTCTGGTTCTACGAAATCATTCGTAACTGAATAATTTGTTCAACGTGCTGGCCTTTTTCGTCAACACCACCGTGTTTCTGTTTTTGGATGTTCTGCCTACAATAGAGTAACACGAGGCCGGGTCCATATCG
The DNA here is from genome assembly GCA_037044515.1 of Phortica magna. Taxonomy (NCBI): domain Eukaryota; kingdom Metazoa; phylum Arthropoda; class Insecta; order Diptera; family Drosophilidae; genus Phortica; species Phortica magna. The sequence continues at coordinate 1,707 of JBAMBP010000782.1, read as the reverse complement.
TCTTACAATCCCAGACATGCAAACGTTCTTACCAACTGGATGCACTTATCATGGAAAAGTTGATATCCTCATTACAAGCTAAATAAATTGACATATCAAATACTACTTGGACTCCAATAAACAGGTTGAAACTAGCAGATCCGTCGTATAATGTACCAGGGCCAGTTTATATTATCATCGGTTCGGATCAACTATGAGATATTTACACTGGCGAAAGACTACAATTCGGTAACAAAGCACCTATTGGTCTTAGTTCTATTTTTAGTTGGGTGATTGCAGATTGTCATGGAATCGGCGAAACTGCTACAATTTCTCATACCTGCACGGCTTAATTACATACTGACACTATGATACGCACTTTTATGGAAATGGAGTCTGTGCAACTCAACTCTATAGCAATAGATTCATCAGAACCTGAAAAAATTATTTTTGTAGTACTGTCGAAAGAGATGAACGGGTACTTACGTTCTACAATATCCGTTTAAACAAAACATCAGGCCTATCAATTCTACTCTAAAACAAGTAATTCAAAGATTTTACAGCCTGGAACAAAAATTTCGCAAAGATCCCTCGGTTAAACAACAATATGTGGACTTCATGGATGAATATATCAGACTTGAGCACATGGAACTAATACTTCATAACGAAATCGACATTGATAAATCAAAATGTTTTTATTTGGCGCATCATCCAATTTTAAAAAATGACAGCACTTCGACAAAATGTCGCATCGTGTTTAATGGTTCGTGCAAAGATGATTCAGGATATTCCCTCAACGTGCGATTTTACATTGGCCTATCTATTCAGAGAGGCTTATTTGGTGTTACAATTCGTTTTCGGCAACATCGCTGCGTTTTCACTACCGACATCGAAAAAATGTTCTGAGGAATCAAAATTGATCACATTAAAATCAATTTACGAAGGCGATGTTTAAATTGCCGGCCGTTGCTAAAATCCTTGAGTGATGACGTTCGCGAACAGATTCCAGTAGATATAGACACACACACACACCTGAAGTTGCATTGTATAAATTACTTGGGTTGAAGTGGAACCCATCTACCGAAAAACTCTTTTTAAAGGCTAATGACTTCGATTTGAACAGAAATTAATTAATTATAATTATAGTATTTGGCAGAATTATAACGGACGATGGATATATTGTCGGACTAATAGCATCACGTACACGGGTATCGCCTTTGAAACCCTTATTGATACCGCGCTTAGAGTTAAACGCAGCGGTATTGGCAACAAGGTTACTGAATTTCGTCAAATCAGTGCTTACCATACCTATCTCTGGGATTCATTGTTGGACAGAAAATGGACAACCTTTGTATGCAACTGGACGGCTGAGATTCTTGACACTTGCTCCAGAAACGTTTGGCATCACGTTGACTCTTAAGACAATCCGGCGGATTGTGCTTCGCGTGGACTTTCTGCAGCAAATCTTATAAAACATGAACTTTGGTGGACAGGACCTCGTTGGCTATCACAATCACAACTCTTTTGGCCTAAATCGAAATAAGACGCAGTCAGCCCATCAGACGTTGCTATTTTGAGTGAAACCAAAAGGACAATGATCCACATAGCGACCCAAGAATCAAACGTATTTGTTGAGCTCATTGAAAAACTATCATCCTGGACACGATTGATTATAACTGTAGCTTATTTGCTTTTTATTACCAACTGTCGTAAGCGCGACAACAATGT
>JBAMBP010000779.1:0-54956 GCA_037044515.1 Phortica magna | reverse complement strand
ATACCTGCAAGGAAAAGAAAATTTTCTGCGTTTTTTTGCTAACTTTATAACTCTGGCTGGAAATCGCATTTAAACAGACAGACAGACGGACGTCGTTATTTGAACTCGTCTCGTCGTGCTGATCAATAATATATATACTTTATATAGTCGGAGATGTCTCCTTCTCTGTGTTGCAAACTTCATGACAAAGTTAATATACTCTTTACTAAGATCGGGCTACTATAGCATAAAGCTCCAATAGGAATGATGGGTCATAAATACCGTTTTTGTTAGAAATACTTTTTTGTTCTTGAATATAAACAAACCAAACTTTGCAAATACGTGTTTATATTAATGCCTGATTGTATTCAAAAGTTTTATAAAAATCGGACATAAGGGCGTGGCACCGCCCATATAGCGAAAAACTTGAAACTTGGGTTTCTGTGTAACCAGATGAGATACAAGCCTACAAAATGTACTGAAGTAAGACTGCATATCATTCTTGAAGACAAATTATAAAATGGGCGCGGCGACGTCCCTAAATCTTCAAAAACGTATGTGATTCTTGATGGGAAAACGATAGAAAGGATTTTCCAACATGAATAATTGGTGAAACGCTTGCAAGAGTATACATATAAGCCGAAATTAGCTCCCTTAATGATTTTTTGCTTATCAATGAAAAGTCGAATGAAAAATCTTTTTGCACAATGTCATTTTGCTTTATCTTAAAAAGTAGAAATATAAATAAATTCATTCATTATATACAATGAAAATTGATTTCAAATTCAATATAATTGGCAAGGGACTATATACAGAATATACATATTTGCAGTGAACCAGCTTCGCTGTAAACTCACAAGCATTTATGCATATTACCCGCCAATTTCATCATTTCTTATAATAGTTACGCCTATGTTACACAGCCATACACAACACGACAATTCAGCGTTCAGCCAAGCTGAAACATACATAAGTGTCATATGTGTTGTGTGAGCGCTATGTTACATAAGCGAAGCAAATGTTCAAATTGTATATCAATGCTTTGAATTGACTTGTGTTTACACAGTAAATTTCTGTAATGCTGCCCATACACGCGTAAATTTGTTTGCAAACAAATTTAAGTACAAATTTAGCGTGTGTGGCATTGTTTGCAAACTTATTTCAGATTTTCCAAAACTTTTGAAAATTTAGTTTGGTTTGCAAACAAATTTATGCGTGTTTGGTGAAGTTTGCATGTGTCGGTTTTTTTGCTCTCTTCGTTGCACTTCGTGACATTTCGTTCTTATATTTTTCATTTTGCTGATGATTTCGCAGCGTAAACATCAGCGGACAAATGTGTTTTGCCTGCACGTGTGTTTACATATCTTTTCTTCATTCTGTTTATAACTTCGAAGAGTAAACTCGTGCGAAAAAATGGCAAATGGAAAAAAATTTGTGGAAGAGTAAATTGAGGTTTTTAAATCGCAACCTTCGTTATGGCAAAGCAAATCTGATATATATATAAATAGAGTAGAAAAGTTAAAGTCTTGGAATATTTTGCTGGAAAAATATAAAGAAGTGGAAAGTGAAGCCACAATAGATTGTGTAAAAAAAAAATTAGTTGTTTAAGAATTACGTATAGGCGGGAATTACTTAAGATCTTAAAAAGTGAGAGGTCAGGAGAAGGTGCTGATGACATATACACTCCGTCCTTATGGTACTTTAGCCATTTGGATTTTCTCCGCGACCAGGAAATTCAAGATGAAAGCCTGTCCACTTTAAACTGCTTGGAAGGATCGAAAATGGAAAAAGTAAGTTTTGTTATAATATATTGTACGTATTAATTTTATTTTATTTATTATTTAAATTATTATTGTTAAGCATCTATATTTTGTGTTCTTGCCATGGTACTGCTCTGACTGTGTTAAAATAATTTCGAAATTTATTCCGTATTTCTTTTGCTTTTGTTGTTGGATTAACAGGCTTTATGACTTGCAAATTAACAAAATTTTGGTTCTGTGTAGATCCATCAACACTTGTTTTTAAATAATTTGACGGATTTTTTGATTTTAAATAATTATGCAAGTAACAGCAAGTTAGGGTTATAATTCTGGCCTTTTCTGGACTTAAATTCATATTAGAAAGTAGAACACGGAAGCGATTAGCCAAAATCCCAAATACGTTCTCCACAATACGTCGAGCTAGTGACAAACGATAATTAAAACTAGTAAGGGCGGTATAGTTGAGTAGTACTCAACCATATAATACCCTGCACATACCCTCACCCATTTAAATGGTGTTCCAAATATAAAAAATCAGTCAAAAGTGAGGAATTTTCGAAAAATTCGAGTTTGTTGATCTCTGAGGGGGAAGCCATGAAATAAAGGGGTGTTTTTCGGTATGCAGTTTAAAGGACGTATATTAACTGAATCTGCATACAAAATTTCAGACATGTATATTTCATAGTTGTGGAGATATACATATTTTAGTAAAAATAAACTGGAATTTACCCAAAATTTAAGTTTGCCGACCTCTAATGGGTAGTCAAAATACAAAATGGTATTTTCTGGTATGCAGTCTTAAGAAGTTATATATACTTTGTCTACGAACAAAATTTCAGGTCCGTACCTTCAACAATTTCGGAGATGTAGGCTTTGACATGCAAACACTATTTGAGGGGTTATTAAGATTAGGGGGAAAAATTTGGTATGCAGTTTTAAAGACATACATCTATGAAGTCTGCATACAAAGTTTCAATTTCGTATCTGTTATAGTTGTGGAGATATACAAATTTTTGTAAAAAAAAAGTGAAATTTACAAAAAATGTAAGTTTGGTGGTCTTTGAGGGGTAGTCAAAAATACAAATGGGTATTTTCTGGTATGCAGTTTTAAGGACATGTATTTACTGAGTCTACATACAAAATTTCAGGTCCGTATCTTTTATAGTTTTGAAGATACAGTAATTTACAAAAAAACACTTTTTGAGGGGTAATGAAGGGTTGGGGGGAAAATTGGGGTATGCAGTTTTATAGGTCTTTACATACTTAGTCGACATACCAACTTTCATAGTTCTAGCGTTTCTGGTGTTCAAGTTATAGCCTTTTCAAAAAGTGGGCGTAGCTGGTTGGGTGGGAAGGAGTGGGCGTGGCTCAAAACCGTTCAAACTTGACTCTGCTGCCGAGCATTCACGAGTCTATCCTCCAAATTTCAAGTCTCTATCTTTTATAGTTTCCGAGAACCATTGGTGAGGACGGACGGACGGACGCACAGACGGACAGACGGACGGACATGGCTTAATCAATTTGTCTTGTCGTCCTGATCAAGAATATATATACTTTATAGGGTCCCCCTCCCCTCCTTCTCTGCGTTACATACATTTCGGCCAAACAAACACAATATACCCTGGTAGAGTATGTACAGGGTATAAATATGGTCTTCTTTTGTCAAATTCGTTCGGCTGTAGGGTTTCATGAAATTTTCTAATAATGGAAATGCATCATCCCCAACGAAGACAAACGGAAAAACATCATCTGTTAATGGCAGCGCCTCGTGTTCTGGCAGATTTAGAAGACCTTCGTCGTACATTTCCTACAGCTTTGACTGTCCAAAAACGCCTGCATCTGACACTTCCATTGGCGCCCACTTCCACAATCATGAACTCATAGTTAGCGGTCACAACTGCCATAAAAACGATGCTAAAATTTTTCTTATAATTAAAATAATGCGATCCTGAATTTGCGGGTTTTTTGATATGCATGTGTTTTCCATCAATGGCGCCAATGCAATTATGGAAATTCCACTTCTGCCCAAACTCGGCCGCAACAACTTTTCATTCTTCAGCAGTTTTAGGCACCTAAAATAAAAATATTAAAAATACTAAAATTATTTACAATTTTCAAATTTCAGCCTACTAAAAGAAAGAGAGGAAACGAATTAGGGGAAGATTTTTTAAAAAAAGCAGCTGAATATCTAGATCAGGAAAATAGTTCAACACAGAAGGACTACGCCCAACTTTTTGCCGATGGCTGGGCATCTATGTATCGGAAAATGGATCCAAATCAGCAACTGTTTGCAAAAAGAATGATTGACGAGGCATTGATGCAAGGGAAAATGGGTTTGCTGACATTTTCGAGTTTTATTTCTTCAGGAGAACAACAGAGACAGCAATATGTGCCTTTTAGACCTATGTACTTCCAAAGCCCATCTCCTAACGATACACAGTATTCTTCAAACACAGGTTCTAGTTATTCCACCACCAATATTCCCCAATAGTCTCCATATTCCACATTTACTCCTTCACCAGCTGCAATAGACCCCACTACGACGCAGAATGTACAGATTCTGTCCCATGAAGTTTTGTCTGAGTCAACATCTTTTCAGCAACTTCTCAACGACCCAAACTACAAATGAATATACATATTTCTTTGTTCAAATGTCAATGAATTCCCTTTATTTATTTGTTTATTAATAACAATATACTGCTATAATTTACTTAAGGTTATATTAATATATATAAAATAAAAAAATGATAATTAAATTCAAAAGATAAATAAATACTATAATAATAAATAAAAAAAATACAATAATATAAAAATTAAATAGTAAGTACAATAAAGTCTCTGACCCGGTGGGGGAAATTTATTTGCATTAAGCCAGCTATGCCCCAACTCACAGCCATGTGTGGTCAGAGACTTAATTTGAATCCGTGCTAAAATTCCATCTATAAGCCGCTGTTGTTAGGCAGCTAATCCGCAGTAGACTCGCGAAGGTAGCGCTGAACGGAGGCGTTGAGTGTCAAGAGAGAGATTTCAGGTGAGATGACCTGATAAAGATTATTATAATTCATACATAAAACGCGAAACGGGTTATGAAGGGCATAGTTAGTTGTGCATCTGTGCAAGGTAATTGGGACAAAGTTTCTTGTACTTCTTCGTGGGACGTTGAAACTAATCTGACCAAGCAAGTATGAGGAATCAATTGTACCAACAACAAGTTTATGAAAAAAAACAATCCCTAAAACAATCCTACGTTGCGAAAGAGATGGGAGGTCAATGAGGAGGAGCCTTTCATGGTATGGCGGTAGTCTGATAGTAGGGTCCCAGTTGAGACCACGAAGAGCAAATAAGAGAAATTGTTTCTGAACTGACTCAATGCGGTCTTGGTGTTTTTTATATTTAAATTTTGTATTTAATTGTTTTATATTTTTTTGCTATTTGTCTACAATGGCTATGAATTTTTTTTTTTATTTATGTATATAGTATTTTTTTTTAATTTGTTAAATTCATCAAATAAACTGAATTATCTTACCTTAATAAATTGATGCAATGATGAAATAATTGCATTACAGGTGTCCATAATTATCTTTCCGAGGCATTGGGGTGAAATATTCGTCAAAAATTTGAGGTCCTCGTAACTTTGACCTGAGGCCAAGAAACGTAAAGTGGCGGACAGCCTCTCATTTGGCGATATCGCTTCTCGCATAATGGTGTCTTGTCTTTTTATTGTTGGAGTCACCAGATTCAATAACTCCTCATAAGTCGCCATGTCCATCCTCAAAAAATTTTTATAGTCGACCGGTGCGGTTAGTTCCAGTTTTTTTACCAAAATGGCATGTGAAAATTGTTTCCTATCCTTCAGCCGTTCTTGCATCCACAACCGTTTTTTATTCTTTTGTTTTCCTTGCCTTCTTTCAAGTCTTTTTAGGCACAAGTACATGCCATACAAGGCGACTGCTTTTTTTCCGCTGTTCATGTTGTCGTGACGAAAACTACACACAAAATGAAATTTGCAAACAAATTTGTCGTGTGTGTGGCAAAACAGTTTAAATTTGTTTGCAAACAAATTTACGCGTGTATCGGCAGCATAAGGGAGAAGTGGGGCATGCATTAATGCAAAATATTAAAAACGTAATGTCCACACAAAAAGAGTATGTCATTTGGCAAACTGAAATGTTTTCATTTATTTCTTGTGCGTTGTTTTTGACTTTTCACAGTTATGCACAAAACCGTTTGACACACCATCAGTCGATGATTTTCGTGCGTTGCCTCTGTCTCTTCGCCCTTGTTATGAACATAATCATTTGACTCTCCATCAATCAACGATTTTTATCCGTTGCTTCGTTGTGTGTCTCTCTTTTCTTTTCAAAAACTAAGAATTTTGCGTGTACAGATATTTATACTCTTCACGAAGTAAAAAGTATTATGGGTTTGTCACGAAGTTTGTAACACCTAGAAGGAGACGTGGCTGACTACACAAAGTATTTATATTATTGATCAGGATGACATGACGAGTTGATATAGCCATGTCCGTATGTCCGTCTGGATGTCTGTCCGTCAGGATGTCTGTCCGTCTGTCTGTATGTATCCTCCTTCAGTTTTGAAGCTATCGACCTGAAACTTTGCACAGACCCTTGTATTTTATTACGATGACACATTGGTCGGAACCAGCGAGATCGGACGACTGCAACTGGTAGCCACCATACGAAAAGAAGAAGAAAAAAGTTTAAATCGTTGTATGAAAAACTTTTTTGTTTTCCAAGATAGAGCGCTGAAATTATACAAGTAGTAGTAAACCGTAGCTAGACTAAATGCCTGAATGCTTCATTGAGATCGGACTACCGGAACTGGTACCTGCCATACAAAATGAAGAAGAGGAAGAGTAGCAAAATTTAAGTCGTACGGATACTTTTTTGTTTCTTAACTAATTGACTTGAAACTTCATACTTATGTTGATAATGTGGCTTAAAAACTATTTTGATATCAAAATGGGCTTGGCACCGCCCACATATGACCAAAACCAAAAGTTTCCATATATCTGGCACCCAATGAGGTTTAACAACAAAATTGATCTGTAGGCTATGTGGACAAAAAGAAATAAGATTCCAAAAATAAAATGGGCGTACCACAAAAGATGTCGTGAAGAGTAAACATCTTCGGCAAGGCCGAAGATAACGTCCTTACTGGTTTTTGGTTGCAAATAACAATATTAATATGATATGCAACTAATAACATTGCTTACAAAAAATAAGATGATTATTAATAAATGTTCATAGAATGATTACTAATATAAAATTAATGTATAATAAATATCATTGAAAGGGTATATTAGTTTTGTGCACGTCAAAAATGTTACACCTAAAAGCAAGCGTCGCAGAACCTATATAGTATATATAATCTTGATCATTTCTTGTTTCTCTGTCAGGAATTTTCACCCCGAGACTCTTATTCATAATGGGTTACAGCATTAATTCCAAAAATTCCGTTCTTAAATAGTTTTTACACTAGCCAGAATCTTTGGTCAAAATATCGAGAACATGTAACTGGATCAGTCCTTACCAAGAAGCTTTTTCATTGCTTGACAGATTAGCCTCCTCTTCTTCAGTTGGACCAATATTCCGTATTCTTTTCGTCAAAATCACTAATAGTTTATTCATTTGGTAGTTTTGCTTGGAAAGTTTTCCGGGAGTTTTGAAAAATTGTTATCCTTATGTATTTCGGAGTGGTTTTTCCGAATTTCATTTTTGTCACCTCATGTCTCTGCCGCTTGAACCACCATTTGAAAAAATTGGCGCCCAAAATCGGTTTTTTTACCATAACACCATTTTTGCTCATCTTGCAGCAAAAACATCGCTATGCTATGTTCTCCTTTTTTTCCGTAAAAGTGTTGCATGCAAATTATTCTTCAAAATGTCCAAATACATAAACTCATCCATTCTATCGGTGGTAATCTGCAGTTGTCCGACTCCAGATGCAGCCATACATGCCCAAACCATTATGTTACCACCTCCATGTTTAGCAGTTGGAATTAGGTTTTACTCCTTCATTCGCCTTTCGCCAAACTTTAGGAGGGCAATCTGGTCCAAACACATTAAATTTTGACTCATCGCTGAACAAGACATTAATCCAAAAAGAATCTGGTTCGTTTTCATATTGTTTTGCAAACTCTAGTCTCTTTTTTTATTTATCTTCGAAATAAACGGTTTGCGTCTCGCACTTCTGCCATGGAAACCAGCAGAATGCAAGCAGTTCCGTATGGTTTGCTTAGAAATTTGTTTTGGTGCCGAATCTTGAAGGTTTTTTATATTTCTGTAGATGAAATTTTTGGGTTTTTAACCACAGAAGATATGATTTTACGCTCCACCCGTGCTGTTAGAATTTTCGGTCTTCCAAATTTTTCATGTTTCGCTGCCAATTGACCGCTATTAACGTAATTGCTTATTACGCTCTGTACAGTTGAGTGGGCTCTTCCAATTGTCTTCCCAATTTCCCGAAGAGATTTGTTTTCTAAGTACATTTTAATGATCAGATTGCGCATATCATGAGACAAATCAGCAGTAAGACCCATTATGACCGATTCCAACTAAATACAGCTTGTAATTGACACAAAAATGACTGCATATGTAACGATTACCTATTCTTTCAATTATTAAATGAAATGGGTTAAAGCAAACACGGAGATTACAGTTACTTTTGCGAAAACAATGTTGCAGTCGGTACATGTACGAATAATTTTTTGTCGTCGATTTGGCTGATTTTACCGTGTTGTGTGGAATACATTCATTTGAATGAATAAATTTGTTGTTTTTTCCGTAAAGAATTAATAATAGTATATATTAAACTCTCTTAACAAAAAATTGGAAAAAACAAAAATTAATATGTAATAAATCTATCATTCTGACTGTCATGAGTAGTGTACGAATAATTATTTGGTTCACTGTATATATAAGTACACATTTATTAAGGTATACATACATGAATATTGTTATGTATTTCATAAAAAAACAAACTATGTCATATTTTTATTCTAATTTGTTCTAATTCGAGCATAAAGAAAAATAGCGCGAACAAATCAAAATTGTTTTTGGGCTTTTACGGGCCTATTTCGGGCTTTTACGGGCCGGGCCTTTTTGCTAAGGCCCGGGTCCCCACGAATCTTAATTTTAAGGCCCGGGCCTGTGTAAGCCCGCGGGCCACGAAAAAAAGCCCGGCCCGCGCCCACCTCTAGTCCAAATACTAAATGGTATTTTTTTGTATGCCGTCTTAACAAGTTATATATACTTTGTCTACGTACAAAATTTTAGGTCAGTACCTTTAACAATTTTGGAGATATAGGCTTTGACATGCAAACACTATTTGAGGGGTAATAAAGGGTAGGGGAAAAAATTTGGTATGCAGTTTTAAAGTCGTACATTTATTAGGTCTGCATACAAAGTTTCAGGTTCGTATCTGTTATAGTTGTGGAGATATACAAATTTTTGTAAAAAAAAAGTGTAATTTAACAAAAATTTAAGTTTGTTGTTCTTTGAGGGTTAATCGTAAAAACAGAGGGGTATTTTCTAGTATGCAGTCTTAAAGATATGTATTTACACCCAAAATTTCAGGTCCGTTACTTTCATAGTTTTGAAGATATAGCAATGAAGAATAAAACATTTTTTGGGGAGTAATGAAGGGGAGGGCGGAAATTGTGGTATACAGTTTTATAGAAATTTACATACTTAGTCTTCCTACCAACTTTCATAGTTCTAGCGTTTCTGGTGTTCAAGTTATAGCCTTTGAAAAAACTAGGTGTAGCTGGTTGGGCGGGATGGCAACATCATTTATTTCTGAATTACTTTCGATTTAAATAAGAGAAGTCAAATGTATTTTGCGTTATATCCATATCGATATATACTTAGCTTTAAGATTTAATTATGAATTTAAATGAGTTGGTCATTCTTGGAATAGGAAACTATTCTTTTAGTTTTTATACCCTGTACATACTGTACGAGGGTATATTGTGTTTGTTTGGCCGAAATGTATGTAACGCATAGAAGGAGAGGAGGGGGACCCCATAAAGTATATATATTCTTGATCAGGATGACGAGACAAATTGATTAAGCGATGTCCGTCCTTCTGTCCGTCCGTCCTCACCAATGGTTCTCGGAAATTATAAATGATAGAGACTTGAGATTTGGAGGATAGACCCGTGATGCTTGGCAGCAGATCAAGTTTGAACGGTTTTGAGCCACGCTCACTCCTTCCCGCCCAACCAGCTACGCCCACTTTTTGAAAAGGCTGTAACTTGAACACCAGAAACGCTGCATACTACAATTTGCCCTCCTCCCCATCATTACCCCTCAAAAAGTGTTTTATGGTTAATTACTATATCTTCAAAACCATAAAAGGTACCGACCTGAAATTTCTATGTACACTCAGTAAATACATATCCTTAAGACTGCATACCAGAAAATACCCCTCTGTATTTACGACTACCCCTCAAAGACCATCAAACTTAAATTTTTCGTAAATTCCACTTATTTTTTACAAAAATTTGTATATCTCCACAACTATAATAGATACGATCCTATAACTTTGTATGCAAACTTAAATAATGTATGTCTTTAAAACTCCATACTAAATTTTCTCCCCCTCTACCCTTTAATTACCCCTCAAATAGTGTTTGTATGTCGATGCCTATATCTCCGAAATTGTTAAAGGTACTGACCTGAAATTTAGTGAGTTGACAAAGTATATATAACTTCATAAGACTGCATACCAGATACCAAATACCATTTTGTATTTGGACTACCCATTAAAGGCCGACAAACTTAAATTTGGGGTAAATTCCAGTTTATTTTTATTAAAATATGTATATCTCCACAACTATGAAATATACATGTCTGAAATTTTGTATGCAGGTTCAGTTAATATACGTCCTATAAACTGCATACCAAAAAACACCTCTTTATTTCACGGCTTCCGCCCACAGAGATCAACAAACTCGAATTTTTCGAAAATGTCCTCACTTTTGACTGATTTTTTTGATATGTGGAACACCATTTAAATAGGTGAGGGTATGTGCATGGTATTATATGGTTGAGTACACTCAACTATACCGCCCTTACTAGTTTGTCTTGATTTTGGTTTCTTTCAGCAAATTTCAATGTTTTGTGAAAAAACGATTTTAGCATTTTATGTCTTTCTTTCAAAATTTGAATTTGTTTTTGAAAATTTTATATTATGAATAAAATTTTAAAACATCCAAAAAAGTAATATTTATAAACAAAGCATTTATACAATTTTTTTTCAAAATTATTTATTGTCATATAATTTCATATGAGTAATCATTCTATGATCATTTATTAATAGTCATCTTATTTTTGGTTAATATTGCTTTTAGTTGCATATCTTATTAACATTGTTATTTACAACCAAAAACTCTGTACACGCAAAATTGTTAGTTTTTGGATAAGAAGGGAGAGAGACACAACGAAGCAACGCACAAAAATCGTACCCTGACAGCGAGTAAGTGATTTTGTTCATAAGAAGGCCGAAGATACAGGGGCAACGCACACAAATCGTTCACCGATGGCGAGTCGAATGATTTTGTTCATAAGACGAGCGAAGAGACATGGGCAAGAAGTAAACGAAAACATTTCAATTTGCCAAAGAACATACTGTTTTTGTGTTTACAGTATTGCCTCCATAGCATTGTTAAATTTTTTATCAAAGACCATGTGTTGTACAGAAGCGCATATCTTAAGGGACTACTGTACATACAATTGCTTCTGTTTACAAATTTCACAGCTTAAGATTTGATTTTCGTTCTATATATTTCGCATTCACTCTGCTGTTCGAACACAAGTCAATTCAAAGCATTGATACACAATTTGAACATTTGCCTTGCTTATGTTACATAGCGCAGGCACAGCATATATGACACTTATGTGTGTTTGAGCTTGGCCGAACGCTAAATTGTCGTATGTGGTGTGTATAGCTGTGTAACATAGGCGAGCCTATTACGAGAAATGTTGAAGTAATGTATATGTTTAAATCATTATACTCTTGCAAAAAGAGATATTAACTTTGTCGTGAAGTTTGCAACGCAGAGAAGAAGAGATCTCCGACTATAAAAAGTAAATATATTCTTGATCAGTACGACGAGACGAGTTCAAATAACGATGTCCGTCTGCCTGTCTGTTTTAGTGCAAACTCCTCCTAGAGTTTTAAACATATAAAAAAAATTTAAACGCAGAAGTTCTTCGGATATGTCCAGTCAGTGTATCTCAGAATGACATAAGCAATGATAGTGTGCAAAAATGGTCAAGATCGGGATACTATAGCATATAGTTCCCATAGGAACGATCGGTCAAAAATTACGTTTTTGCTTAAAAAACAGCGTGTTTTTGGAGTTATCAACTCAATATTTTGCACAACAACTTTTTTGACATAAACAAATATACAATGCTAAAATGGTCAAGATCAGGCTACTATAGCATATAGCTCCCATAGGAACGATCGGCCAAAAAGGTTTTTGTTATAAACATTATTTTGTTCTTGAATATAAACAAACCAACTTTCGCAATTAGGTGTTTTTATTAATGCCTGACTAAAATCCAGATTTTTATAAAAATCGGACATAAGGGCTATACAACTATAAACTTAAAAATGGGACTTCTCTGTAAACAGACGAAATACGAGATTGAAAAATGTAGTGAAGTTTGACTACATTGCCTTCTTTAAGACAGATTAGAAAATGGGCGTGACTACGTATATGATTCTTATTGGAAAATTAAAAAAAAAAGATTTTCTAATAAGAATAATGGGGAAAACTTTTGCAAGAGTATATAAGTTTCGGCAAAGCCGAAAATAGCTCCCTTACTGGTTTTGATGTTAGTTTTTATAATATTTTATCAATATATTTATTTTTATTCCTGCTTTTTAAGATAAAGCAAAATGACTCCGCGCTGAAGCATTAGACTTGTAACTTGTAGACTTTTTTTTTCTTTAAGCAAAGAACAACAGGTGAAGACTATCTGCCCATTGCTTTACTAGAATTGTCAATGTTGGCTTGGTCGGTCAATTTAATATTTGATTTTCGTTCTTAATTCGTTTCTTTAATACTTTGGCAACAACGCATAACATGTACATGCCCCACTTCATTCTTTTTCTTCACTTTCGTCAAGCTCATGAAATTATTTTGTGTTTATATTTTTCGGCAACAGCGCATACAATTCATTCATAATTTCATTGAATAGTATTTACAAATTTTAATAATGGCCGTCGTCTGAAAAGAATTGTCCGAGCGAGAAAGATATACTTTTGCTTGTCTTCTTTCTCTGTCAGACATTTTCACCTCTTGATTCTTGGTTTGGAGCAGAGTATTAAAACTAATACTCTCTGTATTAAAATTAATACTCTCTGGTTTAGAGTTCTTTTGAGCATAAAAATAAAATCAGTCGCTGATCAGGGGTCACTGAAGGTAGACTATTTTGCGGATGGCTGAAAAATTATATTCAACTAAAATGTTTTCAGAAATATAGGAGCATGAATTTTTTTTTTTCTTCAAAATATGAATGTGTTTTCTTGATTGCGCACTGTTGTTCGTAATTTTTCTTAGTGGATAAATGTTTGATTGTGTGAGTTTACTCCGTCACTGCTCAGTTCTGTAATAAAATCAAGTATAAATCGAAATGTACTGCAGACAATTTTACACCTTCGATCAAAGTTCGGGCAAGAAAATGCTCTTGGTCACAACGTTTTTGGCGCCCAACGTGAAGTTGTAAATTTCGTCTAATATCGCTTATGTCGTTAAATTATTATTTATTTCGCTGAAAATCGCTAATTTGAATATTGTCAAGCATTCCAATATATGTATGTACTTGCATCGAACCACTGTCATGTATTTTTGTGATTAAAATCGTGTACATATAAATTCACATAAGTACATACCCGCCGTTAGTTCGATGTATGCATTCGTTTTAATTGTCCCTTTGCTTTCACATCTGTTCATAACGGTTCAATCAAATTATTGTTGTTGCTTTTCGTTTGCTTGCGGGACTATTCCACGATAAGCAGGTAGACGCAAAAGTTGAATTGTCTGTGCAACTCTTTTTATTTCGTGAAAAGGTCTTTTTGCTTCAATTATCTCGGTTGATTCGTATCGTGAATTTGCCAAGAATGCCAACGCTTGGGTGTACGACCTATGTCTAACTTAGAACTCAAGCTACGCCTCGATTTGTTGGAGAAACACTTCAATCACCGTCTTTAATAATTACACCTAAGGTTTTTGATTCATTAAAGTACTTCAGCACATCATCAACGTTAGGGTCCGCACTTAATACCGTCAGATTTCTTCGTTCACCGTCATAGTAGTCTAAAAAGAAATGACAAAAGTTGTAATAATTGAATAATAATTTATATTAAATTTAATTCTTACCTGGTCTTCCATTAAAATAATGGCGACCAAATTCTCGCAGCATTCCCTAATTGTTTGAACTTTTTCGTCGTCCAACTTAAGGGTGCCAATCAACTCTTCGAATACTGGAGTCAAGCCGATTATTATTTACTGATCTAACCTAATCAATAGTAATAGTCCCCTTTGAATTTTTGTAGCTTTATTTATTTTTGCATGCCATTTGTGTAACGATGTTCAAGGAATTACAAGAGCCGATAATCGCTTTCGTCCTGACCAGTGCTGATTGCTGCTGCCGATATCAGTTCTGGTTGCATGTTCTCAAGAACACCATTGTGTGCATAGTTCTAACTGTCATTTCTGTTTGCGTACTGTTATTAGTTTGTGTGACAAAGTCAAGTTTTGTCACATAAACATTAGACATTTCTCAACGTCATTTTTGGGCATTTTCTTAATGCTGTTATATTTAATTTCTTCTATGGTGCATTTGTTCAATGCATCCTCATGATCCACTTCTTCAATGCAGTTAAATTTCATTTCACTGTTGTGAATATGCTTATTGCATATATATAAGTGTTTTCTATTATGAAAATCTTTTTTGATAATGATGATGGCTTTCCAATGCTCAGGAAGTTCATCGTTTATGCGAAAATGATGTAGCTGATCAAATGAGCTCATTGAGTTACAGCCCTGAACACAACATTGTTGATAGTATACTTTTTCGTTGTCTCCCAAATGGGGAGCAAAGTACACAGGACCATCCAAGTGACCTAAATTTTGCGTTGGCATTGCATTTGTTGCTAATCGCACTTTGCCTATGCAATTGCTGCTAAAATGAAGGTCACATATGCGATGGTGTTCCTTAATTGTGACGGCGTCCAGTTTCAAGTTGTCGCACCATTGATTTTTGCAATTCAATGGCATGCGATACAATTTTTTCCCTCTGGACAAATATCACTTTTTGTTTACTTTGTGATCACTAAGACAATTACTGTTCAATAGCAAAAAGAAAGGCGTGCAACGAACAAATGAATTTTTGAGAGTCTGTGTTTCTGACCGATTGTTTTACTTGTAGAGAAAACAAAAATTGTGCGATTTACATATATATATTTCATATATCATTATGAAAAATATTAAAATATTTTTTTTTCGCCAACTTTTTCTTATTTATTTTACAACATTTTAACAATAATCAACACAACAGGAGCTATACATTGTTACGCAGTCATTAAAATATAATATTTATAGTTTTATTTATAATAATAACAATATAACATTAAAAATGTTATGTTATGTCAAAAAGAAACCAGTAAGGACGTTATCTTCGGCCTTGCCGAAGATGTATACTCTTCACGACACTTTTTGTGGTACACCCATTTTATTTTTGGAATCTTATTTCTTTTTGTCCACATAGCCTACAGATCAGTTTTCGTTGTTATACCTCATTGAGTGCCAGATATATAGGAACTTTTGGTTTTGGTTATATGTGGGAGGTGCCACGCCCATTTTGATATCAAAATAGCTTTTAAGCCACATTATCAACAAAAGTATGAAGTTTAGAGTCGATTAGTTAAGACACAAAAAAGTTTTCCGTACAACGACTTAAATTTGGTTTCTCTTCCTCTTCTTCATTTTGTATGGCAGTGGTACCTGCCAGTAGTCCGATCTCAACAAAACTTACAGGCAATTGATCTGGTGACACTAAATTACTACTTTTGAAATTTCAGCAGCCTAACTTCAGAAACAAAAAAGTTTCCCATACAACGGTTTAAACTTTGCTCCTCTTCCTCTTCTTCATTTTGTATGGCAGGTACCAGTTCCAGCAGTCCGATCTCAATGAAACTTGCAGGCATTTGATCTGGTGACACTTACTACTTTTAAAATTTCAGCACTTTTTTTCCTCTTCTTCATTTTGTATGGCAGGTACCAGTTCCAGTATTCCGATCTCAATGAAATTTTTTTATTTTTTTGAGATCGGTAGCCAGGCATTTAGCCTGGCTACGGTTGTTCACCACTGGTATAATATCAGCGCTCTATCTTGGAAAACAAAAAAATTTTTCATACAACGTATGAAATTTTTTTTTCTTCTTCTTTTCGTATGGTGGCTACCAGTTCCAGTGGTCCGATCTCGCTGGTTCCGACCAATGTGTCATCGTAATAAAATACAAGGGTCTGTGCAAAGTTTCAGGTCGATAGCTTCAAAACTGAGGGAGGAGTTTGCATACATACAGACAGACGGACAGACGGACATGGCTATATCAACTCGTCTTGTCATCCTGATCAAGAATATATATACTTTGTATAGTCGGCCACGCCTCCTTCTGGCTGTTACAAACTTCGTGACAAAACTATAATACTTTTCACTTCGTGAAGAGTATAAAAAACAAAAATCGCATTTGATGAGATAGGGTGAAGTGGTGGATGCATTAATTGGAAATATTAAGAACGAAAATCAAATCTTAAGCTGTGAAATTTCTGATCAGAAGCAATTATGTGTACAGTAGTACCAATAATATGCGTTTTCGTACAAAACATGGTCTTTGAGGAAACATTTGGCAGCTCAGTGTTACTATTTACTATTTTTCACTGTAAACAGAAAAATCGAATATTCTTTGGAAAACTGAAATATTATATTTTTTTTCTTGTGCGTTGCCTCTGTCTCTTCGCCCTTCTTATCAGGTTACTCGCTATCGGTCGACGATTTGTGTGCTTTGCTTTGTCTCTTCGCCCTCTTATGAACAAAATCTTCGTCTGGCCGTCGGTGAACGATTTGCTTGCGTTGATCTTGTCTCTTCACCCTTCTTATGCATAAAATCGCTTAATTTGTGTGCGTTGGTTGGTTTTGTGCTTATCATCCCTTCTTTTCCAAAAACTAATAATTTTGCGTGTGCAGATATGGAGTTTTTGGTTGCAAATAACAATATTAATATGATATGCAACTAATAACATTACTAACCAAAAATAAGATGACTCCTAATAAATGGTCATAGAATGATTACTACTATGAAATTATATGATAATAAATAATCTTGAAAAAAAAATTAATAAATTCTTTGTTTAAAAATATTACATTTTTGGGTTTTTTTTTTTTTATTTATTATTTATTAAGGCATACGGGGTACTTGTAACCCCTTTGTGTCCTTCTTGCTCCATACATTCCGCCCTTATTGGGCTCTCCAGTTAACATACTTAAGTTAACATTTACATTTCACATATAACATTATACAAAACTAATAACAATTACAAAACTATTATCACATTACAATAATCCAGCTGTCCGGGACATCAGACTTCTGGGTTGCCGCCTGTTGAGTCTTCTGAGGACCCGTGGTCTGGCCAGGCCTGCTGCCAGACGGTTTTTGTGCCTCACCAACCGGTCATTGTACCGACTGGAGTGTATATTAATTTGGTCAAAGACCGTTGCCACATTAAGGTCTCTGTCTAGTATGCTGCCCCTCACATACCAGTCGCACCACGTGATCAGCCGTAGCATCTTATTCTGCGCCGCTTGGATCCTCTTTATTTGACTATCACAAGCCAGCCCCCAGATTTGGCACCCATATCTCCAAATCGGGGCAATGACCTGGTTATAGATGGTCAGTTTGTTTCTCAATGCCAACTTGCTGTCCCTTCTTAGTAGCCAGTAGTGTTTGGCCACCGCAGCTATTATCCGTATCCTCATTGCTGTAACCTGCTTTGCGAAGGTTAGCCTACGGTCCAGCACTATGCCAAGGTATTTGGCGGAGTCAGGCTGCGGTACAGGTGTCCCCTCAATCACTACTGCAGCCGGCTTTCTGCGTCGCAGGCTGAAACATACATTGGCTGACTTTCCGCTGTTGATGCCTATATTCCATCGTCTGGTCCACCGTGCAAACGTTGCGGCGTACTCCTGCACTCCGTCGGCTGCATCGTGTTCGCACGATGACCTGTATGTCATACACACGTCGTCTGCAAAAGTGGCCAACATGGTGTTCTCAGGATCCGGTTGCGGCATGTCATATGTGTAGAGGCAGCACAACAGAGGGCCAAGGACGCTGCCCTGAGGTACCCCTGCTGCTACTCAGTACTGTGCTGACACGGCTGAATGAAAGCGAACCGTGAATCGTCTTTCCTCCAAATATGATCTCAGCAGCAAAAAGAATGGTGCAGGCAATGTTTCCTTTATTTTGGCCAAGAGTCCAGTATGCCATACCCGATCAAACGCCTCTCTAACATCCAAGAAAAGAGCGTTACAATACTCCTTCCTGTCAAATGCAACTACGATTTGATCGACGACCCGATGGAGTTGTTCGACAGTACAGTGTCCAGCTCGAAATCCGAACTGGTGCTCAGGAATAATTCCCCGAGAATCCACAATCCTAACAATCCTGTCGGCAATCAGTCTCTCAAACACCTTCGAGATCGAAGGGAGGAGACTGATCGGCCGGTAGGACGCAGGGTCCTTTTCCGGCTTGCCAGGCTTGTGCATCATGGAAATTATTCCAAGCTTCCACTGAGAAGGGAAGCATTGCAACCTCAACATGGCGTTAAAAATTAAAGTAATGTAGAGAATCGTATGACCGGGCAGTGCCTTTAATGTGGCAAAAAAAAAAATTGTATCGCATACCATTGAATTGCAAAAATCAATGGTGTGACAACTTGAAACTGGACCCCGTCAGAATTAAGGAACACCATCGCATATGTGACCTTCATTTTAGCAGCAATTGCATAGGCAAAGTGCGATTAGCAAAAAATGCAATGCCAACGCAAAATTAAGTTACTTGGATGGTCCTGTGTACTTTGCTCCCCATTTGGGAGACAACGAAAAAGTATACTATCAACAATGTTGTGTTCAGGGCTGTAACTCAATGAGCTCATTTGATCAGCTACATCATTTTCCTAAAAACGATGAACTTCCTGAGCATTGGAAAGCCATCATCATTATCAAAAAAGATTTTCATAATAGAAAACACTTATATATATGCAATAAGCATATTCACAACAGTGAAATGAAATTTAACTGCATTGAAGAAGTGGATCATGAGGATGCATTGAACAAATGCACCATAGAAGAAATTAAATATAACAGCATTAAGAAAATGCCCAAAAATGACGTTGAGAAATGTCTAATGTTTATGTGATATCACACAAAATGATAACAGTACGCAAACAGAAATGACAGTTAGAAATATGCACACAATGGTGTTCTTGAGAACATGCAACCAGAAATGCCTTTTGAAAACATGTGTTCAGCCGTGTTTTTGGAAAAAAGTACTCAAACTCCTGAGCTAACTTGCCCCAATTGTTTGTTGTTCTGCCGAAATGAGGACATTTACAAAAAGAAATACTTTAATGTTGTTAAGTAAAGTCAACGCTTAGAACAACAACTTGAAAAATTAAAAGCAGAGAATGAAAAACTCAGTGATGAACTGAGACATACAAGGTCTAAGCTAGCCTGTCGCATTGAAAAAATGTACCAAAAAATGTTTTCTTTAGATCCGTCTTTAAACGAAAGTACTAAAGCAACAATTGGATTACGCTCCAAGAATCATCAAGCACAAAAATACACAGAAATGGAAAGGAATGTTGTATTAACCATTTATTACAGATCCCGTAAATGCTACAATTTTATGAGGAATAGCATGGGCTTACCTTTCCCACATCCATCCAGTTTGCAAAATTGGACTCCAATTCAGAGAGTTTTGCCTGGTATAAGCCATGAAATGAAACATTCACATTAATTTGCCATGACTACAGCTAATGTTATTAAAACATTGAATGATGCTTTTGATTTACTAAACTGTAGATCATATACAAAAGGCATAAAGAATCCCTTAAGCAGAACTAATAATGTAAGGGAGAAGTTAGTTGAGTTTAGGTTTTATGTAACTTCAATTCATTTCCGAAATATCAATAAATGTCACAAAGGGCTAATAGACACAATTGACAAAATGTTTGAATTGTGTGATGACCTCTTTGATGACCCTGAAATCAAATGCACATTCTTAACAGGTTTTAATCAAGATAGTCTTGAAAACCCATCTGCATCAGTTTTTACTAGCCCGTTTGTATTCAATGAAAATTGTAACTCAACCATTTGAGTCAGGCACAAATTGTTAAGCTGATGATGGTGTGGATGAAACTATTCAAGATTACGATATGACTGCAAATGGTAATCTTGCAGAAGAATGTAGTTCTTCTAACTTGGAAGCATCTTCTGATAAAGAAGATATGCAGCAAGAATTATTCTCAAGTTCTGAAGAACAAGAAGCCATAAATCCAACAGAAATGGCTTCTAGAAGATATGTTGATGGCTACCATCCATTTAAGAATCAATTTTAATTCGAGGCATGCGATGAGCATTTAATACAATTTGAGGGTTTGCAAAACAAGCAATCAGAGCTAATGATTGCTGTAAGAAACTTTAATGAAAGTATTTTGCTCTTACAGAACCCCAGTGATACATTTTATAATGTATGCAATATCCACTATGAGGTATTTGCAAAATTTTTTGATGAAAATGCACATAAGACTCAATTATGTGAAAAGATAATGAATGCGGCTTTAATTCAAACTAATTTGAAATTCCCCAAATTGTTTTGATGAAAGCCACCCATGCGTTAACCATAGGAAGTCAATTTTAAATAAATTAATAGTACTCCTTTTGAGAAAAAAGGCTAGATGGCTTCATAAGGAACTTAAAGCACAATCAAGTTCAAGAGGCACAATTCAGAAGAGCCATGAACCTGCAGCAAAAAAAGATGCGTATAATTAATCATTAAGTACTTAATGATTTACTATAGGCAGTACTCCGATCTCATACTGTTACTAATTTTTTTTCTATACTTTTTTTTTATACCAAAATATATTTTATTTAAAATGAAACACTTGTCTTTTTATTTATTTATTTTATTTGAGAAATTTTATTTTTAGTTTGTTTTTAGAATTTTCTTGTTTTTGTTGTTTTTTAATTGTTGTAGTTTATTTGTTATTAATAAATAATATTAAAGGGAAGTTGATCCTAAAAATAAGATATGTTTTGCCAATTTATCGGAACAATTGAATTTGGTGGGAAAATGGTATCCCTACACACACAAGGCACGCATACACATTTTGATTGAAATTGATCGTTGAATTCAAAATGTGTATTTTAAGTACGCCTATGTAGTGTGTCATTGCTGCCTAACATAGACGTACTTAATGTTAAATTTGTAAGTGTCAACGTGCTTTCGTGTATACGTTTTCAGCTGTGGGTGCAGCAAACAGCGATCTGTCTTCGTTAAAAAGCAGTAGACAGTAGTAACTTCAAATAAAAAAAAGT
The DNA here is from genome assembly GCA_037044515.1 of Phortica magna. Taxonomy (NCBI): domain Eukaryota; kingdom Metazoa; phylum Arthropoda; class Insecta; order Diptera; family Drosophilidae; genus Phortica; species Phortica magna. Next base: position 33,526 of record JBAMBP010000779.1, on the reverse strand, counting down.
AAGTAAAAAACAAATATATATATATATACTTTTTTAATGTATAAATGTAAAAATATATATTCTTACATTTATGCATTGAAAAAAAATATATATAGATTCTTACATTTATACATATACATTGAAAAATTTTGTACCTTTTTTTTTTCAGATGAGCCAATATATATTTTACACCGGTGCGCCGCTTATGATGGGTATTCCATTTTATAATTAAATAGGAAATTAAAAAATGTATGGGTTTTTTTTTTTATAATTTGTTTTTTTAGCTTAACTAGTTGAGTCAAATAATAATATTGTTATTTGCAACCAAAAACTGTCTACACTTATGTGTGTGAATTGATCAGATCAAAAGTAAAAATGGATGTTGCAAAAAAAAAAAAAAACAAATAGGGGAAAAAGAAGCTGAATAAAAATTATGATGGCGGAAAAGCAGAATAAGTCAGGAACATTCGGGAGACAATGCTCGATGTCCGGTGACGCGACGAGCGCACAATTGAACTGTCGTATGTCGCGGAGCATTTCGTATGCATTTTTTCCGCTACGTCGTTTCTAGAAAGTCGAATGGGGGGACTCTTTTGTGTCACAAACTAGTCTTCACGTAGTGCGACATACAACAATCCAACCCAGTCTAGAAAAAAAAAATCTGCGGTAGGTTGGCATACCCTTGCAGAGTGGAACCGTTTCGAGGTAATTTTTATTGAATTATTGTATGTCGCGGCGAATTTCATATGCATTTTTCTCTTCGGTTTCCCTTTTTTTTTTGTGACATTGTGGTGTCATTGACAAATAACCGAAATAACCAATTTAAAATGATTAAATTATAATGATAAATTATGGGGAATCCCTTTTTTTCGGCGACTTTTTTCTGTAAATTTGGCTCGTTTTCGTCTTTCGCACAAAACGACCGTCATCTAACGGATTCCGTCCAATCTTTACAAATTCACAACAGCAACAGTTGAAATTGACGGTCTTTTAATTTGTCACAATCCCCTTCTTCTTTGCGTTCCTCCCCCCCAAAATCATCACTTACCGGAAGTTCCGCTACACCAAATTAATATGTCAACTGGGTAGCGGGAATTTCCTTAACTTCATATACATTCCTTCAATATTCATTAAAAATCATGTCAGACATTACATATGACTAGGCCGTGGGATACCCATTGAGAAACTTCATAACTTGCAATATATACAACACGGTAATAAAAGGCACACGGAATGATCACTTACTCTATATCAATGAAGCATATGAATAAAGAGAAGCTTCAAAAATGCCCAATATGCCGTGCCACAACCACACCCACCGATACCTTTAAACAAAAAAAAAAATGCAGGAAGCTGCTATATACTTGTTCAATGGACGACCACAATGTGGCACTAAGTGCCCCAAGAAACCCTTCAAACAATCAAAAACAATAAACAATTCGGCACACAATACAATTTATACGATAGGAAAACTAAAAATGATTAATATATTGGGTCGGCATTTTAGGGAGAACTTGAGAACTGATATCGGCAGCAGCACGTTTAGCTTGCACATCAATTTCATTAGTATATTTCATTTCCAGGTATAGGTGTAATATATTTTAGTACGGAGAGGAATAAGCTCATCACCACTTGGTTGAGCATTGTGCCAATCAAGTCGGGAAAAGCTGACGACATTGTGGGTGCCGTCCAAAATGAGCTTTACTATTGGACCTTGGACATGGCTAATATCGTTGCAATCAGCACTGGTCATGACGAAATCGATTATCGGCTCTTGTAATTCCTTGAACATCGTTACACAAATGGCATGCAAAAATAAATAAAGCTACAAAAATTCAAAGGGGACTATTACTATTGATTAGGTTAGATCAGTAAATAATAATCGGCTTGACTCCAGTATTCGAAGAGTTGATTGGCACCCTTAAGTTGGACGACGAAAAAGTTCAAACAATTAGGGAATGCTGCGACAATTTGGTCGCCATTATTTTAATGGAAGACCAGGTAAGAATTAAATTTAATATAAATTATTATTCAATTATTACAACTTTTGTCATTTCTTTTTAGACTACCATGACGGTGAACGAAGAAATCTGACGGTATTAAGTGCGGACCCTAACGTTGATGATGTGCTGAAGTACTTTAATGAATCAAAAACCTTAGGTGTAATTATTAAAGACGGTGATTGAAGTGTTTCTCCAACAAATCGAGGCGTAGCTTGAGTTCTAAGTTAGACATAGGTCGTACACCCAAGCGTTGGCATTCTTGGCAAATTCACGATACGAATCAACCGAGATAATTGAAGCAAAAAGACCTTTTCACGAAATAAAAAGAGTTGCACAGACAATTCAACTTTTGCGTCTACCTGCTTATCGTGGAATAGTCCCGCAAGCAAACGAAAAGCAACAACAATAATTTGATTGAACCGTTACAAACAGATGTGAAAGCAAAGGGACAATTAAAATGAATGCATACATCGAACGAACGCATACATCGAACTAACGGCGGGTATGTACTTATGTGAATTTATATGTACACGATTTTAATCACAAAAATACATGACAGTGGTTCGATGCAAGTACATACATATATTGAAATGCTTGACAATATTCAAATTAGCGATTTTCAGCGAAATAAATAATAATTTAACGACATAAGCGATATTAGACGAAATTTACAACTTCACGTTGGGCGCCAAAAACGTTGTGACCAAGAGCATTTTCTTGCCCGAACTTTGATCGAAGGTGTAAAATTGTCTGCAGTACATTTCGATTTATACTTGATTTTATTACAGAACTGAGCAGTGACGGAGTAAACTCACACAATCAAACATTTATCCACTAAGAAAAATTACGAACAACAGTGCGCAATCAAGAAAACACATTCATATTTTGAAGAAAAAAAAAAATTCATGCTCCTATATTTCTGAAAACATTTTAGTTGAATATAATTTTTCAGCCATCCGCAAAATAGTCTACCTTCAGTGACCCCTGATCAGCGACTGATTTTATTTTTATGCTCAAAAGAACTCTAAACCAGAGAGTATTAATTTTAATACAGAGAGTATTAGTTTTAATACTCTGCTCCAAACCAAGAATCAAGAGGTGAAAATGTCTGACAGAGAAAGAAGACAAGCAAAAGTATATCTTTCTCGCTCGGACAATTCTTTTCAGACGACGGCCATTATTAAAATTTGTAAATACTATTCAATGAAATTATGAATGAATTGTATGCGCTGTTGCCGAAAAATATAAACACAAAATAATTTCATGAGCTTGACGAAAGTGAAGAAAAAGAATGAAGTGGGGCATGTACATGTTATGCGTTGTTGCCAAAGTATTAAAGAAAGGAATAAAAAACGAAAATCAAATATTAAATTGACCGACCAAGCCAACATTGAAAATGCTAGTAAAGCAATGGGCAGATAGTCTTCACCTGTTGTTCTATTGCTTGCAAAAAGATATATTAACTTATAGTCGTGAATGCTTGCAGCGCAGGGAAGTCAGATTTGCTTTGATCTATACAAAAGCAGGAATATACAAATAAATATTATTGATAAGTATATCAACAAAACTAGCTTCAAACCAATAAGGTGTGCCATTTGTCGGTCTGTTTCAGCGCAAAACTCATAGAATCTTCTAAACGTCTCGAATTATTCTTGATCGGGAAATTCTAGTATAGATGTTTCCAATAGGAATTGTATACGGCCACGCACATTAGTCGTATTTGCTCTTAAATATAGGCAGTGTATTTCAAAGTTGTCAAGCTTACATTTTTCAATCATGGTATCTGTCTATTTACAGAGAAGATCTCATGTTTTAATGGTCTTTAGATTGTATGGTTCAACTACACCATGTACTTTCATAGTACGATCAGTCATAAAGAAGTCTGGATATATTATTTTGTCTTAATGATAAACCATAAATTGTGCAATTCGGTGTTTTTATTCAATACCTGAATATAATCTTTAACATAGTTTTATAACGATCGTACCTAAGGGCGTGATACCGCCATAGTAGCTACAAACTTTACAAAATGGGACTTCTCTGTAACCAAACAGAAAAGTATTTTGCAAAATGTATGAAGTTTAACTACATATGCACTTGTTATTAAGTCAAATAACGAAAATTTTGGCGTGGCTACGTTTCATGGATTTTATGATGATATAATTAACAATAAAACACATTTTTGACCAGAGTAATTAGGACAGTCTGGGAAATATATAGACTCGACAAATCCGAGATTCTCGCTTAAATCTAGTTTTATATGTTTACTCGAGGAGGAGTTTGACTAAAACAGACAGGTAGAACGGACATCGTTATTTGAACTCGTCTCGTCGTACTGATCAAGAATATATTATACTTTTTATAGTCGGAGATCTCTTCTTCTCTGCGTTGCAAACTTCACGAACAAAGTATAATATCTCTTATTTGCAAGAGTATAATGATTTAAACATATACATTACTTCAACATTTCTCGTAATAGGCTCGCCTATGTTACACAGCTATACACACCACATACGACAATTTAGCGTTCAGCCAAGCTCAAACACACATAAGTGTCATATATGCTGTGCCTGCGCTATGTAACATAAGCAAGGCAAATGTTCAAATTGTGTATCAATGCTTTGAATTGACTTGTGTTCGAACAGCAGAGTGAATGCGAAATATATAGAACGAAAATCAAATCTTAAGCTGTGAAATTTGTAAACAGAAGCAATTGTATGTACAGTAGTCCCTTAAGATATGCGCTTCTGTACAACACATGGTCTTTGATAAAAAATTAACAATGCTATGGAGGCAATACTGTAAACACAAAAACAGTATGTTCTTTGGCAAATTGAAATGTTTTCGTTTACTTCTTGCCCATGTCTCTTCGCTCGTCTTATGAACAAAATCATTCGACTCGCCATCGGTGAAAGATTTGTGTGCGTTGCCCCTGTATCTTCGGCCTTCTTATGGACAAAATCATTTACTCGCTGTCAGTCAACGATTTTTGTGCGTTGCTTCGTTGTGTCTCTCTCCCTTCTTATCCAAAAACTAACAATTTTGCGTGTACAGAGTTTTTGGTTGTAAATAACAATGTTAATATGATATGCAACTAAAAGCAATATTAACCAAAAATAAGATGACTATTAATAAATGATCATAGAATGATTACTCATATGAAATTATATGACAATAAATAATTTTGAAAAAAAATTGTATAAATGCTTTGTTTATAAATATTACTTTTTTGGATGTTTTAAAATTTTATTCATAATTTAAGATTTTCAATAATAAATTTAAATTTTGAAAGGAGAGAAGAGCAAAAATCGTATTTTCACAAAACATTGAAATTTGCTGAAAGATATCAAAATCAGTACGCACAAGCAAAAGAAACTAGGCAACGTATCCAAAAAAAAAACTAGTAAGGGCGGTATAGTTGAGTATACTCAACCATATAATACCCTGCACATACCCTCACCCATTTAAATTGTGTTCCAAATATAAAAAATCAGTCAAAAGTGAGGAATTTTCGAAAAATTCGAGTTTGTAGATCTCTGAGGGGGAAGCCATGAAATAAAGAGGTGTTTTTCGGTGTGCAGTTTAAAGGACGTATATTAACTGAATCTGCATACAAAATTTCAGACATGTATATTTCATAGTTGTGGAGATATACATATTTTAATAAAAATAAACTGGAATTCACCCAAAATTTAAGTTTGCCGACCTCTAATGGGTAGTCCAAATACAAAATGGTATTTTCTGGTATGCAGTCTTAAGAAGTTATATATACTTTGTCTACGAACAAAATTTCAGGTCCGTACCTTCAACAATTTCGGAGATGTAAGCTTTGACATGCAAACACTATTTGAGGGGTAATAAAGGGTAAGAGGGAAAAAGTTAGTATGCAGTTTTAAAGACATACATTTCTTTAATCTGCATACAAAGTTTTAGGTTCGTATCTGTTATAGTTGTGAAGATATACAAATTTTTGTAAAAAAAAAGTGAAATTTACGAAAAATTTAAGTTTGGTGGTCTTTGAGGGGTAGTCAAAAATACAAATGGGTATTTTCTGGTATGCAGTTTTAAGGACATGTATTTACTGAGTCTACATACAAAATTTCAGGTCCGTATCTTTTATAGTTTTGAAGATACAGTAATTTACAAAAAAACACTTTTTGAGGGGTAATGAAAGGTTGGGGGGAAAATTGGGGTATGCAGTTTTATAGGTCTTTACATACTTAGTCGACATACCAACTTTCATATTTCTAGCGTTTCTGGTGTTCAAGTTATAGCCTTTCCAAAAAGTGGGCGTAGCTGGTTGGGCGGGAAGGAGTGGGCGTGGCTCAAAACCGTTCAAACTTGATCTGCTGCCGAGCATCACGAGTCTATCCTCCAAATTTCAAGTCTCTATCTTTTGTAGTTTCCGAGAACCATTGGTGAGGACGGACGGACGGACGGACAGACGGACGGACGGACAGACGGACGGACATGGCTTAATCAATTTGTCTTGTCGTCCTGATCAAGAATATATATACTTTATAGGGTCCCCCTCCCCTCCTTCTCTGCGTTACATACATTTCGGCCAAACAAACACAATATACCCTGGTACAGTATGTACAGGGTATAACAACAAATGCAAACAAACAAGAATGGCAGACGGTTTGTCGAGTGAATAACCCATACGTTTTTATCTTCTTTCTCTGTCAGGAGTTTTCACCTCCAGAGTAAAAATTTTCAATCCAAAACGGGAAGCTTTTTTTGAGCGAGCTTAGTTCTCTTGTTCAAATTAATACTCCCTGCTCGCACTCTGTGAAGCAATATATAAATTACAGCAGCGACCAGTTCATTGGTTACGCTTTTGTGCAATATGCATGACATTAAACGACAGCATATAATGGATTACATAGTGAGTTGGTCGTTTTGATAAATGCAGGACTTGTTAATTAAAACTATGTCAATTACAGTACAAATATTTTGCCCATTTTGTCACTGAAGACATTAATAATTACATAAAGTAATAATTACATAATCACATAGAAATACATGCTATATCCGAAAAATATAGCCAACTTGAAGATTATTATTATTAGTTTACTGTTATGACCCAAGAAATATTTTTTTAAATAAATAGTTACTTTAATAACTTAATTGTAGCACCGATTAACTTGTTCGATTCGGAGCATTCGAAAAGCGGAGCATTCGAAAATCAGCGCCGTTCACACTTCAATGCCACAGTCGCTGAAACCACTACTGTAGGAGTTGGCCTGTGTTTAGCCAACGAGTTTTAAGCCCAAAATTCAAACCGAAGAAGCAGATCGGTTGAAATTAGAACAAATTAGAAATTGATAAGTAAATGAAATCCTCAAATTCAATATACGCATGTCACTGAGCTCCTACACAACACACAAGTAACTTTTATGTTAAAGCTTGGTCAACGATAAACTGCCGTAAGTGGTGTGTATCGCAACGCAACTTAGACGTACCTAATATTAAAAATACTTGAATTGGCGGAGTAAATTGACACAGAACTTGAGATACATTGTATTTCATGTTGTGTCAGGTCGTGTTCGCATGCACGATTTTCTGTAAGCCCGTAAAGGGTTAGTTGGCTGCAATCTAAGTGACCGACATTGCCTTTTGTTCGTCGACTGCGGACGCACTTGCGCCAAAAGCGGCTCTTTTGTGCAAATTTATCGTTATCGTTTCGATAAAAGTTGCTTGTGTTTTTTTTTGTATTTGTATTTATTGAACATTAAATATTATTTTCGCCGAAAGTCGTCCCACGAAATCACAGTTAAGCGAACTGCCCAATCACATTGAGTCACTGTGATTTGCGATCGCTGAAAAATTCTCGACTCTTGAAAAATTGTTCATCACTAGTGCCGCACATTCGTTTTTGATAAATAATAAAATAATAAATAAATGGAAAAAATAGATCGCGGAAACAATCTCCGGCCGCTGGCTAACGGCGACGCCAAGGAGGAAGTCAAGACTCCGTTCCTCATAGGTGTTGCAGGCGGTACCGCGAGCGGAAAGTCAAGTGAGAAGTGTATATTGCACATATTAATATTTTATCCGCAAACACACAAATTTCTTTCAGCTGTTTGCAAAAAGATTATGGAACAACTTGGACAGGATAACATGGATCAAACACAGCGACAGGTGGTGTATGTACTGCAACTATGGTCGTCGGCAGCTCTATTACAATAAATATCTACGTCTTTGCAGCGCCATCAGCCAGGACAGCTTCTACCGTGAACTAACGCCGGCCGAAAAAGTAAAAGCACAAAAGGGTCTTTTCAATTTCGATCATCCAGATGCATTCAATGAAGAGCTTATGTTCTTAACGTTGCAATGTATATTAAAGGGTGACAAAGTGAAAATTCCCAGTTACGACTACCGCACTAATTCGCTGTAAGATAAGCAATACATGTGTTTTTCACAATATATTAACTCTATGACCTGATTACTGATTAGCGACTACGAGAACTTGCTGGTCATTTACCCCGCGGATGTTGTGGTCTTTGAGGGAATACTGGTCTTTTATTTCCCGAAAATCCGCGATCTTTTTCATATGAAACTCTTTGTAGACACTGATTCTGATACAAGATTGGCCCGTCGTGGTGAGTACGAAATTATAATTGTTAAAATTACAAATTTCTCAATTCAAAACTTGTCTACTGATTATTATCTTGCAGTGCCACGCGACATTAACGAACGTGGTCGTGATTTGGATGCGGTGCTCACACAGTACATGACCTTTGTGAAGCCTGCCTTTGAGGAGTTTTGCTCACCAGTAAGCACACTTTTTAAAAAATAATATGAGCATTCTCACATGACACATACACTGATTTTGTTTTCCAGACAAAGAAATTCGCAGATGTGATTATACCACGCGGCGCCGACAACACAGGTTAGTCTGCAACATACACCTCCAAATGCCCCAACCCGCTTTGAGCTTATCAGTTTACTTTCGTTTTGTATATTTGCGTTGCTAGCGAAGTAGTATTTAGTTGCATACAATTCTATACTCTTTAAGTACTCGGGTTTCTAGCTTCTGTTAGTGTTTGTTGAATCACTAATATAATTTTTCTTTAACATATTGGTTCTTTTAAGTGATTTAACATGTATTTGTTGTTTTTTCTCTATATCTATTTTCTACTACTTCTACCAACTTCTTGATCTTCTGCTTTGTTCGTTAAATTTGTATTTTTTTTTTTCGAAATCTTAGTGCTTGATTTTCCATATTTGTTTTTGTTTCTGTTGTTTATTGTATTTCTTGCAGTTGCGATTGATCTCATTGTTCATCATATTGGAGAAATACTTAGACCCGGCGGCAGCACTAATAACCTTAACGTTGTAACCACCGCACACAACACACTCCAATATGCGGCAGCCGGCATGAAGCGCGAACATTAAAAAAAAAAACAAAAACGCGTTTTTTTTAACAAGGAAATGATGTAAAACCAAAAAAAAAAAGAAACAAAACAAACAAGAATCAAAACTTAGTGCAGCAACGTCTTGAAACCAACTCAAATAGCCACAGCACTCTCACGAAACTAACAAAATGTCTAACTAGCTTAAGCCTAAATTCTCCCAATATTCGTTTAGTTCTAAGCTTCAACTGTTTTACTTACCTAATGATCGATTTAATGATATGTTCAGGCGTTCTGAAAGAGTTATATAAAGTTATTTGTTGTTATTTAACATTTAATCTTTTGCGATGCGGGCCGCCATATGCCAACTAACTTTGAACGATAACGCACTCAACGCGTTGACAAAACGCTAAATTAACTTAAAAATAATTGCAGACACAAAATTCTATTTAACTTAATTTTATTTAAATTATTAAGAAACTCAGTGATAAAGTCATAGACTTTACGCATAAAATTCACAATGGAAATGCGCTCACTTTCGCATCCTGTCACACTTCTACTCTGTCTAATTCAGTTTCCAAGTTATCGCACTTGCGGAGTAATAGTCTTAATGGTATATTTCTTTCTTGTACTTGCATTTCTGAAAAAATAATACATTAATATATATCAATTAAAAAAGTACAAAATATCTAAACCGATTTAAATCGAAATTTGCACTCAAACAATAATATTAGTAGTGATGCAGGCAACGAAACATGTTCGCCATACAAGTAGTTTGCTTGCACCTCTAATACATAATGCATACATTACGTAACGTAATGTAAAGCAACGCAACGTAAAATATTGAGAACGCACATTTCTGTATATTACTTACAAATGTATGGCAAGCGGCGACGGCGATGCAGCGGCTGTACGTGAGTATTGATTAACGTAAACGAAATAACGTTAAGGTAAGCGAGCTTTTGTTAGTGGTTTTTAATTACGATAATTGCTAATTGTGGTAATAATTGAAATTTTATTGAACACTAATTGAGCGGCCGCGCACTTAATTGGCACACACACTTATCGTTTGTTTCTACTGCTCTCTCTCCCTTTGCAGTCGCCATCGATCTGATTGTCCAGCATATACGTGACTTTCTCAATAATCGCTCACGTCACGGTTCCGCCAGCAACATAGCACTCTTCGTAAATCTGGAAGTCGCTGCAACATCTTCGAACGCCACCGAAGGTAGGCTGTCGGAGTTGACCGCCGCCACCAATCATGGCATACCTGCACGGCCACACTGATACTGAATGAATAACAAACGCTCTGATGTTCTAACACTTCGTGTCGTTTTTTCATTATTTTGTACGTTATATCGGCACCGATATCTAACTAGCTAACCACTACCACTTCTACTACTATTACTACCACCAATGTAACCATGAACGCCTCTACCAAACAAACTCGTACATCAACTGTTTTTGTTGGCTGTATTTTATGTTTTAACTGGCTAGATTCTTAAAGTTTTAACCATTTGCATTTTTTTGTACGTACAAGATCCTAGCACCTACACCGCTATACGTCGTTTCTCGACGCTCTGCAAGGAGCTGACCATGCAGGACAATTTCTTCTTTGAACGCAACCAGAATCTGATGCATCACTAGTGAGAGACAGATCGTTATCTCGGTCATACACTTGGCGCTCTGTCGCGCACTGTAGGGTACAAAAAAGGGGTTACATTTCAACTGTGTAATCGTTTATGCAATCGATATTTTAACAATGTAATTATGTAACTACAAGTAATAAAACAAAATATAATGAGGTTAGTTCATTTGCACTTGTACATTATGTTGATCTTGCGTACATCACCCTTAGATAGGCCGCCACGCTGGCCCATCAGACTAGCTTCGGGCGTTTGACGCAGCGCTTTTAACGTTGCTTTGCCATTCTTCGAGAAGCTTGTCGGCGAGTAATGCATCACACTGGCGTAGTCGTAAACCACACCGTAACCATAAACAACCTTTGGGCTGGACTTTTCAAAATTCACCAACATGTCCGGCTTAACATTCTCGCTGAGCACCTTCACAAATTCGTCGCGCTCGTAACGATTCTGCTCGTGAAAGAAACCCAATGCGTGCATTAACTCATGTATGGCAGTGCCATACTTTCGAAGGCAGTTGGGCGTTTGCAGATTAACCTGCTGACGACCGCCTAAACGGCCAACGCTGGACCAGCAACCGGACTTCTCGCTAACGATCGAAATGTAATCGCTCTCCGTAGTACGAGGCCTAAAGCGCACACAAGTCTTGGTGTGGTACTCCGCGAAAGCGTGCTCAATAACCGCTAACTCTTGGGATGTGAACTTTCCTTTGACCTCGTAGGGCACGATGCCACCAGGCCAACGTGAACTTGTCGCTATAATCCCATTGCGTGGAGTATCCGAATTCAGTGGTATGAGAATGTCTCCTTCGAAATAGGTACCGAGCTCCTCAGGATTTTGTTCCAAGTTTTGGTTCATCGACGAAACCAATGCACCCGTGGTTTTAACATCTGCTTCACCATACATTTCATCACCATAGGCGCTTAAATCAATCAATTCCTCTTCGTTTTTCAACTCACTGTTGAATTCATAACTGGAATTGACCCTCTGACAGCATACCGAGAATAACAAAATAAGCGCTACAAGTAAAAATGTTGTACTAATCTTTGTCTTTGCCATTTTTGCATAAGGAAAAACGCCGACACTTCGACTTTTATATAAGCCCAGGCCGTGTCTTGGCAAAATTTTGCGACAGCGTTAGCGGCACCATTGTACCCTGATAAGCCTTCAACGGCAGTGTTTCGCATTATCAACCGTCCTATTTGCATAACATAATCGCACAATTTATTTAGTTATTTATTGCTTTATGCTCGTGTTCATTACCATGTCAACATAATTTAGATATATATATGTACAAATTGTATTTTTTAAATTTTAATTAGCCAAAATAACGTTCAAACGATCATTTCTAGGGCTGGTGTACTATTTTTTGCAGATTTTTCCAACAAGTTGGCAGCAACACATTTTACCTGTCTTAACAAAGAGCAGGTGTGCTATAGCCAACTCGCTCACACTCGTGCAACAACATATAGTAAGAGCGTGAATTTGAATGTCTCAAGTCGTTGTACAAATGCAAAAACACAATGAATACGTTCGTTACCTGAGTTAAATATAACAATTTCTATGCAAAATGCGTTATTTTATGAATACCGTGTGTCTTAAGATTTATTATGATGTATTAGTTCTTAAATAAAACAAATAAAAAATATATTTTAAAAGAAAATATCTACAAAGTTACTGCACTGCTTGCTGCATGTTTTACTGCATTGGTAAAACACTTAATTCCACCTTCACGCGTTGTCTGTTAACAACAGCTATTTCATTTCGAATTCTGAGCTCGGCCGCGCTTGACGTCTAATTTTGTTAGCTCCTCTTTGAAATAATAACAACAACATTGTTAAAAGAGTCGCGCGGGCGTTGTACGACTGTATATGTGTATCGCAGAGAGCTGCGTGCGTTCGTGTTGGTGTTAGCCATTCGTTCGTTTTGGATGTGTGTGTGCGTAGCTTTAGAGCGCAATGCTGCAGTTGAGCAGCGGCAACAGTATTAAGTTTGGCTCAATTGCGTGCGGGTAAATACGAAATTGAAAACGAAAACGAATAAAATTTGTGCTCAATTATATTTTAAGCCGTAACTAATTAGAATAAAAATCAGCACGTTAAAGTTGAAGCAAATAAAAAAATAAAATACATGAAACGTGAAAAATAAAAAAATGGGCTGCCGACAAAAAGTGTCACTCAAATGAAAGCAAATAAAAACAGCAGTAACAGCAGCCACAACAACACGACAGCAAAGTGAAAAACAAAAACCTGTTCTAAAACCAAGTGCAAGCAAGCAAACACGCACACACTCACTCACTCAAGCAAACCAACCAATTCAAACAACTGCCAACAGTGTGCATTCGAGTGTTCTCTGCGCCTCTCTCGCTCTTTAAGATTTATTGTACGCGCAACTGCTCCGGTCCCTTTTTCTTTTGCTATACGATTGTACTGTAAAACAAATCCTGACGCGCAGTGATAAAAAAAACATAAAAACAAGTGTCCTCTATTCACTTACTTAGCTGTCACTTAAACTAAATACGCCGCAACGGCCGATGATACCATTTTATCATAGTTATGAATGCGTCAACTCAATCAAGCACGGCAACAGCAACAACGACAACAGCAAGAATGCTAAAAAAAAAGCGAACAACAACGACGACAACGGCACTAGCGACGTCGAGTAACACAAGCAAACGTGCGCGCAAAAGGCACAGTACGATGGATACCCGTCCGGTGGGAGAGAAGGAGACGTCATATAAGTCACCGTTGACAATGCTCACGCGCGGCTTTTTGGATACACATTGGATATTCTTAGTTGTATTAATTTATTTAGCAACAGGTGAGTTTCCTTATGTAACCATTTGCTTGTTTTTTTCCTTAATTAATTAAAACAGTAATAAATAACTGCTAATTTAAAGTTATTTCGATTGTTTTTTGGTTATATTCTTTCTCTCTCTCTTTCTCGCTTTTAACTTTTTAAGGCAACGTACATACATACATATATATACTCTATCTCATTTTCGGTTGTTGTATTTTATTTGGAAGTTTAAAAGTGCTCACAAGTTTTTAGCGCTTTTCTGCAATTGTTCGTCCGTTGTAGTTGTTATTGAAGCTTGTTTAAATAAAACACAAAAATGTGTCATTTGAGCTTTCCCAGTCGCAATGCATTTTGTGTTTTGGTTGTATTTGCTGTTGTATTTTTTATTTTTGTTGAGATCAGCACTTTTAGATAACAAAAAGCAATGAAACGTCGACGCCGCGCATTAAATAAAATATTTCACGAATATTATTCAATGATGACCTCAAAAATTGTTTATTTATATCTAAAAAGATTGCAAGTGCTTTATTTACGCTTATCTACGTGCGCAAAAAGGCAATTTGATAAGCGCTTACTTACCGTTAGCCAAACTCTGACCAGAAACTGCTCAAACAAACCGAGCCGAAAATTCAAAATCTCAACAGAACGTTTTGATTACCACGAAGTATTTTTCGTGCGAAATTTTACAATGAAAAACTTGTACAAGTCGTTAAGGTTGTTATAGACAACACATATACATATTTCTTCGAATACAAACAAATGGAAAGTTATGCGCGCAGGTACGCCGCCCAGTCTCATAATGAATAACCTAAGGGTAACCTGCGTGCTTGTGTGTACATATGTGTTTGTGGAAATGCATTAGAACGTTACAATGATGATCGGACGGATAAAACCACGGAAACTACACATTATTTTTCAAACAAACACGTGACCCTACGTTGACCTCGCGTTCTGTTTGTTTCGTTAATGATATTGTACGTTTTTCAATGCTATAACTTGTCGCGCGGGTTTCTTCTCACCCACCGGTTGCCCAGAGACTTAATCAAGCATGGCCTAACGCTGACATCGCCGCGCCCTCAAGCACTGTTGCATGACCTCCAAGCATGAATCAAGTGTCTCGTAAAAAATCCCCAATATAATGCATAGACTCGTTCACCTGTAATTAGAGTTGAACGCAACGGAAGCGGCCGTACCAGCGTTTATGGCCAAGAGTAATGGCATCATTTTACATAACGCGTTCGCCAAGTCCCGTTAAAACGCATTTAACTAATTGTTCAGTTATTGGCTATGGCGTAATTCATTTATTGATTTTTGCGCTGCTCATACGTTCTATGTTTCTATGGGTTTTTTTTACAGCCATTCGATAATTTATCGATTTACGCGCGCGCAACAAAAAATAAGTTTTAAACTTGCCTTGAAATATTTTGCCTCATTTTAAAGCGGCTTTGCAAAAAAAAAAAACAAAATAAAACAAAATAAATTATTTTGTGTTTGTTGTTCAAATACATTATTTAAGTGTCGTCAACACAAGACAGAATTTTTGTAGGCGTTCTTTTTTATTATTTTGTGTAATGGTTTATGTTTGACTGCCATCTTATCGCATTGGCTACGTCACAACAAAAAAAAAAACAACAAAAATGCGCGATAAGCACGATCACAGTAATCGCAACAACAACAGTGACAATAGCCAAAACAACCACAACGACAGCAGCAACAAAAAACAACGATTCACATTTTTAATGAATGCGTCATCATCAAACACACGTTAAAAGTACCGCTTGATAAGCCAGCACAGCCTCCCACAAAAAGACAACATCAGAGAGCAAGAGCATAAATGTGCGTGTATGTATGTTTGTTTGTTTGTTTGGCTCTGTAACAGGCTAGGCAATGAACAAAAAAAACACTGTGATTATAACTGTATTAGTAACTACATTCATGTAAAGATGCTCAGAGAGCGCCACTGCAGATCATTTCGACTCAATACAACAGCAGCAACAACAACGACAATTGAAGCAGAGAGTGTACTCTGAAAAAAAACAAACAAAAGCAACAACATGGCTCACTCATAATGCCTTTGAGCTGTTGCTGTTTCTTCTTCATGCCAAGTTCAAGTTTTTTTCGTTTGGTGAAAAGGGCACACTGCCATGCTATATACAAACATACATACATACATATGTATGTACATATTAATACAGAAACTTAAAAAGAATCCAATGGGAAAACTGGTTGGAAAAAGAGCACAAGAATAATTTTCCACTTTGTTCCCAACGAACAAAGTAAGTTTGATAAAACATCGAGTTAGAAAAAAAATAAATTGTCGAGGCACGAAGAACGAAGCTTATGAAAAGAAGTTTAGATAATGTCTTATGGTGTTTTTTTTAACAAATGCTTCGCTTTGTTCGCTCTTTCGTCTTTTCAGACCGTGTGATCACCATTTTTTATTTTTCTTTATTTTTTAATAGGTTAAAGTCAGCAGAAAAATGAATGAGTGTTGCTTTTATTATAGGCCAATTAGAATATGTTAACTTGTTTAGCCTAGCGTCGTCTGACCTGTGCTTAGTTATGTATGAGTTTGGGCATCGCTGAGCGCGTAGATTCAAGCATACGTGCTAAGCTGCGGTTTATCAAAGTACATAATTTGTTTGTAAGCTATTGTTAGCGTTCTTGTAGAATATGTGAAACTTTTTGTATGAATAATGCTGTTTGTATGCCGCCGTGAACAAGGCATGAAGTGAGAAAGATAAATAGTTAAGAATTCTGAGAAAAAATGTTGAAACGTTAATTATTGTGGGAGCGAACCCGACTATGCGCTAATGTATCTTTCAGATACAACAAGAAGTAAAATACAGCTGTTTAGTCAACAACGTAGTCTACACGTAACTGAATACCTTTTTTCGTTTTTTTTTTGTTAAACATTCTTCGATGACTTTTAAAACAAAAGTGTTTTTGTAACCGAAGAACTCGTTGAGCACCGATCGTTCTTATCAAAGTAGCATATACGCTACGTTGACTATGAAATGAATATGGATTCAGACAAACTACATAGCTTTTCAAGCACTTTATAAAGACTAACCCCACTATTCTGGCAACTCTATTACAAACATTATATTAAATGTCATGTAAATAGGATTTTAACAGCTTGTAGTATTCCAGAAAACTTTTTTTTTCCATTAGTAAACATTAACTACCGTTTTGATCATGTTGATCCTCTATCCAACATAAGGAATTATGATGGTTAGGCACGATTGAACTGGGAAAGTGTCAGCAATGACTGGATTATAAAACCTATTAATTTTACTATTAACAAAACTATTAACTTAAGGCATTCTAAACTGAAACAGAGTTATTGAAACAGTGCGGCAAGTCTAAAAGTTAACCACAACATCAAATTTGTAACTTAATTCTTGGTCTCTAGATATCCAATTCATTCATTAACTTTAATTACTATAAATCAACCGAAAAAATTGCGCTTCCCTTAGAGAAATGAAAGTAAATGTAAAACAAACGTAAAAATATTTTTGAGTTGGAAAAAAAGTAGCATTTTCACTTTTTTGGATAGCATGAAGATAAAAAAACAATATTAAATATAATTGTAGCTAACAATGGCTTAGAAAGAGCTGAGAAATGTTTATTTCATCTGATAATTGTTTATTTTCATTAATTTCAAAAGAAATGTTTTTAAATTTGTTGTTGTTTTTGGTAATTAAAACTGCTTTGGTTTCTCACTTATGCAGAACGCATCGGCAAATAATACGAAAGCATTACACAAAATGCATTAAATAGAGCACACACACGTGTATATTTGTATGTAACTACAACAATTGCAATAATGAATCACGATTTCAGTTTGCATCGGCAAACTTACTTACAACAGCAACAACAACAACAACAACAAAAACAACGAAAACAAATTTAAGAATAGTTGAAGTGTGTCCAACTTTGCCAAAGCGAAGCAGCACGTGAACATGAAGTGTTGTCGGTGCGAAGGGGGGTTGTGCAGAAATGCATATGTGTGTGTGTGTAAGTGTCAGTGTGTAGGCGTATGGCAAAAGTCTATAAGTCTGAGTGGTAGAATGAGCTGACATGTGAATGCACAACTAGAAAGTTAAAACAAGCCGAAGGTGAGCAACAACAACAACAACAACAAATGTTGTAACTTTATCAGTGAAAGACTTGAGAACAAACAAATACACATGTGTGTCTGAATACACCTGCCATCATAATTACATATTTACACAATTACATACATATGAGTATGTTTGTGCATGTGTACTTTTTTTATGTGTATTTCGCATAAATTACTTATTCAAAGTATAGCTATCTCATTCATCCGTACGTCTCCCATGTGTCCCCGCGGTCTTTAGTCATTTCATTCACACACTAGCTGAATGCAAGGCTGAGGCCTGTGGAGTGACTCAATTTGCATACGAATATTTATTATTTTTTTTGTGTTTTTTTAAGCAAATTTATTTACGGTGTCGTTTTGGCCTACAGAGATTTGATGTATGAACAAAAAAACACAAGAAATGTTGAAACTTTTGAAATTGGAGCAAACGCAGGCGTTTCAAAGACGGCGCCACTGTGCGCAGACGTCAACGCTTCCTGTGGCACATATACGCGAATGTGTACGGTGCTTTTTTTTGTTGTCGTGAGCCGTTTGCAGTTTGCCACTCTGTCGCGCTCATTAAACCAAATCGGAGCGACTTCAGTTTATTCACATTAACTGACCAAGAACACGGTTGTTTTGTTTTTGTTTGTTATTATTATCGTTATTATGAAATTTCCGTTTTGCTCATTTATGGCTGTTAGTCATGACGATGAAGAGAGGTAGAGGTGACGTGGAGTAAAAGCATTCATTCAAGTCAAGTTGCTTGTGTGCGTTATTTGTACGTACGTATGTCATTCATATACAATGTTGTTTGCTTGCTTATGTTTGTTTGCTAAATGGCGTCTTTTTCTGCACAGTTTGCGAACGTGAATGTAATAATAATATAATTATTAGCTGACGCTACTTAACAACAACTATTGCACAGTTCTGTCGTTTCGGAAGTACTGGCAAATATGCATAGATACTTATACACTGCCACCGCTGAAACTGCCACTGCCAATGGACAATTATTGGCAAAGGCTTAGACAAATGGTAGGCGTTGTCCACTAATAGCAGCAGCAACAGCAGCAGCAGCAAAATACAACAATAACAATGACGAAAAGAACAGCTTTAAATAGAAAGTAAGGAAATAACTAAATCTGATCGATGGCCTCATATAAAAACATGCCGTGCCATGCTCCGTGTCTTGACTCCGTTCTAGACAGACCACTAAAAGATTGTCTGACAGACCTGCTGTCTGTCCGTCTGTCTGTGTACGTCTAAGCCCGTCTAAAAGGGCTAAAAGGTCTCTTGTGTACCGACAAAGGTGTACAAGTCACATGTGCTCCGTTAGCCAATGGGGCAACGGCAGTCGCAGCCCAGTTAATGAAGCGTAGAAGACACTTGTCCACTCGTCCACTTGTCCACTTAACACAAATTCTTGTTTGTACGAATAAATGACACAACAACACGAACAAAACAAAAACAATTTCAACCGCGAAACTTTCAAATGTTTTATTGGCAACAAAAAAAATATTACTTGTTTTTTTTTCTTTTTTTTTTGAGTTATAATTTTTATTTTAATTTTTCTGCTTGAGCACATTTGCGCAAAACACTTGAATTTATGTTGGCTATTGGCAAGTTATTCGTACTGAAAGCACGCACGTCGACCAGATAGTTGGCCAAGAGATTTTTACCAAATTGGCAACTGTGAGTGCGAGTGCACAAAGGCATTGCTACTTCACTTCGGCCAATTGGCAAAATCGGCGACTTCGACTTCGACAACGACAAATTCTTCGTTCATTTAAGCAGATGTTTCCGGCGTTGTTTAAATGAAAGTCGTTTTGCATGCTTCGCCTTTAATTTGGTCAATGCTGCTTGAGCTACACTTTCTTAAAGACGATTTTCCCAAAAAAAGAGTTAAAAATGTAACCAAAAAAAAAAGAAAGAAAACAAATTAAATGAACAAAAACTGGACCAACTTTTACAGTTGGTGGCAACAAAAATAGGAAAGTCGCCAATGAGGAAGCGAATGCAGGCATGAGTTGCCGAATGACTGACAAACTGACTGACTGACTAATGGTTGTGTCGGCTAGACGATGAGGGCCAACTAACTGACATAGTGCTTGAGTAAGAGTAAGTCAGCAACTGACGTTCCGTTTGCGCCCGTTTAGTAATTAAATACGATTAACGAGACTCAAACCAACAAACAAACGCCCGCATTGCCTAAGCTCTGCTTTTGGCCTTGTCAACCTTTTTGGGTTCAATGGGTCAATCAGCTCTGTATAATGTAACTTGTTACTTTTGTTTAGATTTAAATAACATTTTTTTTCTTGTCTGTGTGTGTGTGTGTGGTACGCTTTTACAGATGTCGCCTCAATTGAAGTGAATACGAAGGAGGCTTATTTCAATGGTTCCGCATATCTGCGCCTGCTCACGCCGATGCCCATCTGGGATCACTCGGCGATTAGTTTTCGTTCATGTCGCGGCGGCGAAATACTCGTGCAGCAATACAACAAAACCTCAATTGTAATCTCAGTGCTTAATGATTTCCTGCAAATCTCGCTGTCCGGCAATGACGTCATTGGACCCAATAATCGACTGGACGTTAAGCTGCCCTATCAGCTGCTCGACAACCACTGGCACACGATACAATTCAAATACGAATATGGTAATCTTTATTTGCACGTCGATCGTACAGCGACAATATTTGGTAAGTTTGATTTGATGATTTAATGTCCGAAATACCAAAGTTAATGTTCTTTCATCGACACAGCCAATTCCACCTACAACAGTCAATTTCTCACGAATCGCTATATCGGCGATGAAGCTGCCATTTTAATTCTTGGAAATTCTTTTTCGGGCTGTCTATTGGATGGTCCCGGCTTGCAGTTCATCAATGGCTCAATGACCGTACAGAACGCCGTGTTTGGTCCTTGTCCATTGTCGCAGGGTCCATGTAGCGAACATGAGCAATTTACACGCACCCAGGATAATTTTTGTCTTAACGATCCATGCATGGGTCACGGCACGTGTACGTCGCACAGCGATGGCTATGAGTGCCACTGCACAGCGCGTTACTCCGGCAAGAACTGTCAAAAAGATAATGGTTCACCATGCGCCAAAAATCCGTGCAACAACGCCGGCAGCTGCATGGAGAATTCACGTGGTGATTACCAGTGCATCTGTGGGCCAAATCACAGTGGCCAACACTGTGAGACCGAAGTGAATATACACCCGATGTGCCAATCGAATCCGTGCCTCAACAATGGCGCTTGCGTGGTACTTGCCGGCAGCACAAAGGTCGAATGCGAGTGCCCCAAGGGCTTTGCGGGTCAGCGCTGCGAGATCGACATGGACGAGTGCGAGTCACAGCCTTGCCAGAATAACGGTAGTTGCATCGATCGCATCAACGGCTTCACCTGTGATTGTACCGGCACCGGCTACACGGGCGCCTTCTGTCAGACCAACATTGACGAATGTGAGCAAAATCCCTGCTTGAACGGTGGTCGTTGCTACGATACCTATGGCTGGTATACATGCCAGTGCCTTGACGGCTGGGGTGGCGAGATCTGCGACACGCCCATCAGCTGCCAAACACAACAGTGTCTCAATGGCGGCACCTGCGTTGACAAGAAAATTGGTTTTCAGTGCATTTGCCCGACCGATTTCAGTGGAGAGCTCTGCCAGCTGGGCCCCACGTGTCCGCAGTGTCCCATCGACTCGGAATGCATCGCCGGAAAGTGCGTGTGTAAGCCAGGCACGTTGGGTAAGTTCATTATTTTTGTTCTTTTTTTTTTTGTGGACTCTTAGTTATTACATACTGCATTTTGGCATGTGGTGGCATGGGGAAAGTGGCATAACATTGTGGCATAGTGTGTGCCTGAGTGATGCTTGGGCATTTGATTTCGATAGCTTGATTTGGTTTTGGTTATTCTCCTATTATTCTTCTACTGCTTATTTATCTAAATTATACAAAGAATTTGTTATTGTTATTTTAACGACGACGAGTAGCTTCCGAAATACTAATGAAAGATCCAAGCGATGTTAATGTTGGCGATGCGGCAAACGAGTGGGTGGTGGAATCGCAGCTCTGTGCAGGCGAGAAGAAGAAGCGTTATATCTCACCCGAATGGCTAAAAAAAAAGCGTTGTGAACTTAAACTGAGTACGAGAAAAGTTTACCTAGCGAAAATATTTTTGTCTTTTCTGTTTTTCGTACGTTGATTAGTTGCTCGAAACCAAGCTAAACATACACACACACACACACACATACATCTCGCAATAAACACGCACACTTACAAAAAATACATGCATACACTCATACACACATACACAAATCTATAGAAAAGATTATCAATTGTACATAAAATTAATCCTGTAAAAATCCTTTCTGGTTACAACAACATTGAATTGGCATTGAACAGGCCCGATTGGCCATTGTGTGCCCATCACACCGACACCAGAACAACAAATACAACTAGATAGTTTTCCAACGCTAACAACTACCTCAACAACAACAACCAGAAAAACAACAACTACACCATCACCAACAACAACAGCAACCAGTAAACCAACAACAACAACAACAACAACAACAATTAATAGCTTAGACAATAATCAACTGCAACAATCACGCTCGGCCCAATTGAATGCATGCCCCTCCGATAAATGCTTGAACGGTGGTACTTGTAGAGGATACGCTACCAATTTTACTTGTATATGTGCTAGTGGATACTCAGGTTTGCCAAATAAAATAAACAGTTTCCAATAAATGCCTTTTCTAATTGCAATTTATATAATACTAAAGTAATTATCGCAATTAATTATTCTTTTTTTTTTTTAATTCTTGCCTGCACTGTATTTTCGTAATTTATTTAAAAGTTATTCAAAATATTATAGTAAGAAAAGTTGTTAGTTTGAACAATAGAAAATACCAACCATAGACTGTATGAACTCAACTAATGTCAATGGTTTTCTCCACCAACATCATTAGGTTACAATTGCGAGCAGCCAACGGACGATGGCAGCGGCGGAGCGCCCTCTAGCGTGCCACTGACCTCAATGAATTGTAATAATGTTGCTGGAAAATGTCTACACGGCGGTACCTGTTCCATGAACGGCACGCACTGTTACTGCGCGAATGGTTATTCCGGTGAACGCTGCGATAAAGTCGAACCATGCTCGACGCTCAACTGCCAGGAGCCAATGGTGTGCGCACAAAATAAGTGCGTCTGTCCTGAGAACAAAGTGTGCAATCAGTGTGCGGCACAGCCGTGTCACAAAGGCGGCATCTGCACTGATCTGCCCAACGGTGATTACGAATGTAAGTGTCCGCTGGGCTGGACGGGGCGCAATTGTCTGAAGGATGTGGATGAGTGTGTGCTTACGCCACAGATTTGCGGCAACGGTATCTGCAAGAACGAGGAAGGTTCGTTCAAGTGCTATTGCACGCCAGGCTTCACGGGATTACACTGTGACTCTGATGTCGACGAGTGCCTGAGTCATCCTTGTCTGAATGGCGCCACCTGTCACAACAAGGTAAGTGTACGTAGTTGCTGGTCTCTGCTTCGACTTAACTACGATATAATTAGCTTTTTTTCTTTAAATACGGAAAGCATCGGATACTGAGACAAGTGAGTCAGTCAACACAATAACCACTTGTGTGACGTAGAATTGCTAGACCGTTTCATTAGCCAAGTCAATATATTGTTTGTCTTGTTTCAATATACTAAACGTGCCTTCCACTTTTTCCGCCAGATCAACGCTTATGAATGTGTTTGTCAGCCAGGCTACAAGGGCGTCAATTGTGAGATTGATATCGACGAGTGTGTCAGTAATCCATGCTCGAAGGGCTCAACTTGCATTGACATGATCAACAACTTTACCTGCTCCTGCATACCCGGCATGACCGGGCGTTTCTGTGAGATCGATATCGATGATTGTGTCTCGGCACCTTGTCTGAACAAGGGTCGTTGCATTGACGAGCTCGGCGGCTTTCATTGCGATTGTCACGGCACAGGCTACGAGGGCAATAACTGCGAGCTCAATATCGATGAATGTGAATCGAGTCCCTGTGTCAATGGAGCTGAGTGCATCGATCAGGTCAGCGACTACTTTTGCAAATGTTATCCGGGCTTCAAGGGCAAGAACTGTGAACTGGATATCGACGAGTGCGAGAGCAATCCCTGCCAGCACAATGGTGAATGTCTTGAACGCTCGAACATGACGCTCTATCAAATGAGTAGAAGTTTGGCGCTGCCGCCTGTGTTCAGTCAACCGTTTTCTTATGCAAATGCAAGCGGGTAAGGTTTAATTTATTGAAAGCGATTGAATCTTGTTGTTTGAAATGTGTGTTTTCCATAGTTATGAATGTGTTTGTGTGCCTGGCATTATGGGCAAAAACTGTGAGATCAACATTAACGAATGCGAGAGCAATCCGTGTACCAAACACGGCACCTGCAACGATGGCGTGAGTATTACTTTTAAAATCAATTATACTTGGCTCAATCAATGTTGTTAACCTTTCTTCAATCACAGATTGGCTCCTATAAATGTGAATGCGATCCGGGATTCGAAGGCAAACACTGCGAGAACAATATTAACGAGTGCGATCGCTACGAACCCTGTTTAAATGGCACCTGCTTCGATCTGATTAATGACTATGAATGCGACTGTGATTCCAGATATGGCGGCAAGAATTGCTCTGTCATATTGACGGGCTGTATCGACGCGCCTTGCCTCAATGGTGGTTATTGTAGACCTTACGTGATTAACGAGACAGTGCATCTGTTCAACTGCTCCTGTGAACATGGTTTCCAAGGTGATACATGCGAGAAGACCACAACGCTCTCATTAGTGGCCAGAAGTTTGATATCTGTAAAAACACAACGCGAGGAGGGCTACGACATCAATTTGCAATTCAGGACAACTTTGCCAAATGGCGTACTCGCGTTTGGCACTTCCGGTGGCCAGAATGAGCCCGTTAGTTATATTTTAGAATTGATAAATGGTCGTTTGAATCTGCATTCATCGCTCTTGAATAAATGGGAGGGTGTCTTTATCGGCTCCAAGCTAAATGACAGCAATTGGCACAAAGTTTTCGTGGCAATCAACACATCACATCTGGTGCTCTCGGCTAATGATGAGCAGGCCATATTTCCAGTCGGTTCCTATGAGACAGCAAACAACAGTCAGCCATCGTTTCCACTCACCTATCTCGGCGGCACAATACCGAATTTGAAGTCTTATTTGCGTCATTTGACACATCAACCTTCCAGTTTTGTGGGTTGCATGCAAGATGTCGTAGTAAACAACAAATGGATATTCCCAGAAGAACACAGTGAGAATAATACGAACGCAGATACCGACACAAATTTATCGTACGTGCAAAGTGGTTGCCCACGCACAGAGCAATGCAAACCGAATCGTTGCCACTCCAATGGCGAATGTACTGATTTATGGCATATATTTACCTGTCAATGTGCGCGACCGTTTTTCGGCAGCACATGTCAGTATAGTAAGTATTAAGCACTGGTTTCCTTACAACGGAACATTGATTTATGCCAAAACTCCTCTGAACAGATATGACGGCGGCAACGTTTGGACACGAGAACACAACGCACTCGGCAGTCATTGTTGAGACCACCGACATGGCGCGACGTGCAATACGCTCCATACTGGACATTTCAATGTTTATACGGACGCGCGAGCCAACTGGTCAAGTATTCTATTTAGGCAGTGATCCGCGAAAAATTCCAACTAAAAGTAAGTTTTTCGCATGTCTTTTTTGATTATTAGTTAAGTGACTTCTTTGACAGACATCGGTGACTCATACGTGGCTGCTGAGCTCCATGGCGGTGAACTGCTTGTCAAGATGCAATTTAATGGCACGCCAGAGGCTTACACAGTCGGTGGACAGAAGTTAAACAATGGTTATAATCATCTTATCGAGGTTGTACGTAATCAGACACTGGTTCAGGTCAAGCTCAATGGCACCGAGTACTTCCGCAAGACACTGTCGACGACAGGTTTGCTGGATGCACAGGTGCTTTATTTGGGCGGACCGGCGCCAACACGTGAATCGCTTTTACCTACGGGCAACGAGCAGGGTGTAATACCAATCGATGAAAATGTGACGATCAAAGAGGACGACATTAAGGAACACTTTAAAGGCATTATACAAGACGTAAAGGTCAGCAATGGTTCAATTAATTTAATCGTCGAAATGTATCCCTTAAATGTGACCGATGAGGCAACTAATGCAAAGCCTTTCGGTGAGGTAACAATCGATCGTACGTCAGTGTTGCCAGGCGAAGTATCTGACGATCTATGCCGAAAGAATCCGTGCAGGCATAATGCTGAATGTAGGAACACATGGAATGATTACACATGCAAGTGTCCAAATGGCTACAAGGGCAAGGATTGTCAAGAGATAGAGTTTTGTCAGCTGGTCACGGTCAGTTGTCCCGGCAATAGTGTCTGTCAGAATCTAGACGACGGCTATGAGTGCTTGACCAACATTACCTTTACTGGTAAGGAACGTTCACCGCTTGCGTTCTCATACTTTAAGGAGCAAAACGGCGAGGAATCCACAAAACAGCTGCTGAAACCAGTGATTGAAATCGCCTATCGTACACGTGCCGGTGGCACTTTACTCTTTATCGACAACAATGACAGCTTCTTTGAGATCGGAGTGAATCAAGGGCGTGTGACGGTGACATGGAAACTGAATCAACTGCACATTGGCGAATCGAGTCATTTCGTCAAGGAAAATCATGACGGCGAATGGAGCAGAATATTTATACGTGCCCACAATGGTAAACTAGAGGGTGGTTGGAAGGGCTGGGAGAGTATGGTTGATCCTTCGCCAGGCTTCTCCGTCGACATTAACCAAGCGGCATTCCAGGACTTGCTTTCTAGCAGTACGCAGGTGTACTTGGGTGGCATGCCAGAGAATCGTCAAGCGCGCGGTACAACCAGCTCAGCGCAGCAAGGCTCTCAGTTCAAAGGATGTTTAGGCGAAGCACGCATGGGTGATCTTCTGCTGCCGTACTTCTCAAATTCTGAACTTTATCCGCGTACAGACAATGTTTCCGTACAGTTGCAAGCGCAATTCCGTTTAAACTCCTCGCAGCCGGAAGAGGGTTGTACGCTTTGCTTTGAGGACGACTGCAAAAATGGCGGTCATTGTAATGCGCCCTCCGAGGAATACAATTGTACATGTCAACCCGGCTACGAGGGCGAGGATTGCGGCACCGACATCGACGAGTGTTCGAACACAGTCTGCGAGAATAATGGTACGTGTATCAATCAAATTGCTGACTTCTTCTGCGAGTGTGTGCCCGGCTTCGAGGGACGCCTCTGTGAGTTGAACATAGACGAGTGCGCATCAGAGCCATGTCTCAATGGCGGCAATTGCACCGACTTGATTGCGAAGTTCCAATGTGAGTGCCCGGACGACTACACGGGGCTGCAATGCGATGTGCTCAAGCAAATGACTTGCGAAAATCTACCATGTCGAAATGGTTCGACTTGTGAAGACATACAAAGTGAGTCGATAGCAGGTGGAGGACATGCATATAGTCTGTAACTGATTTGTTTTTGTGTAATCTTCAATAGATCCAGCGACTGGCAACAATTTTACTTGCAATTGCATGGAAGGGTACGAAGGAACGCTCTGCGACACACCATTCTGTGAGGTGACACAGTGTGAAAATGGTGGCCTCTGTATTACCTCCGATCCCCAGGTAAGTCGAAGGAGTGTGTACCTTTTTTATAATACTTTTCGCTCATTCCAAATATCTTTCAACAACAGTTGCCCGTTTGCAAGTGCAGTTTCGGCTACACCGGACGTCTGTGCGAGACGGAAATCGATGAATGTGCATCGGATCCCTGCTTGAACGGTGGCCATTGCAAGGATCTTGTTGGTGACTATGTGTGCGAGTGTCTGGGCACGGGCTTTGAGGGATTGCACTGCGAGATTGATATTGATGAGTGCGCCATGGGCGTGGAATACTGTGGCGGATTAGGTCACTGCATTAACCTGCCAGGCACCTTTAAGTGCATTTGCGAGGGCGCGTTTTGCGGCGCCTTTTGCAACTATACAGATCCATGCAAGCAGCAATTGGACCTTTGCGCCAATGGTGGCACCTGTATAGAGGACTGTCGAGAGGAAGCAGACTATTATTGCAATTGCACTGAAGGTTTCAAAGGCAAAAACTGCACAGCACCGGTAAGTCATTGTGATTTGTGTGTGTGTCTACGAGGACGTTTATTTATTTACTTTACAATCTTTTTGGAATCGATAGATATCGGCACGCGAAGACGGTCCTTCCACAACAGACATCTTCATAATTGTTGTACCTGTGGTTGTTGTACTGCTGCTCATTGGTGCTGCACTGTTGGGTACGTTCCTGATAATGGCGCGCAACAAACGCGCCACACGTGGCACCTACAGCCCCAGTGCGCAGGAGTACTGCAATCCGCGTCTCGAAATGGATAATGTGCTAAAGCCGCCGCCAGAGGAAAGACTCATTTAGTCACGCAACGAAAGTCAACTAAAGTATGACCAACATACATTTATGTTAACAACTCAACTTAAGATATTCGAAATTCCGCCCACACTTTAATTAATTATTATATTTTTTTGTTTAATTTGCTCTAAGTTGCATTTTAAGGCTAAAAGTTCAACTCTATTTTTAAGGTGCTCAAAGGCAGCTCTAAGTTTTCTTATCAAAATGATTTCAACGTAAAGGCTTCCCTGCTAGAAAGTGCCCTCGGCACACCTTACTCAAACCGGCACAGCTACTTTTCAGATTTTAAATGTGCAATTCTCATTTTTAAAGTTGTTAGAAGAGTAGAAAATTAACAAAAAAGGAGAGCAGTTCTTAAGTTTATGATTTTTAGCATTGTCGTAACTCTTTTTTTTTAGATAGTAGTTAATTAAATGAACTATTTATTAAACTAGTATTTCAGATTAGTTGACGTTATCTTGACGTACTTAACACACATATTAACAACTGTTAAAACCACCTGATTTAATAGACCACTCTCCTTCTCTCCATTCTTTGTATTATTATTGTGGGCGACTAGGATTGATCCTAAGTAAAACTTGGAGCGCAAAAAAGAAATTCTCTCAATTTACGAACAAAATTCACACACTCTTACAATGAACACATACCATAAGCAATACAAAATTTTTGTTAACTTAAAAACATTTCCAATTTAAGCAAAAATTTGTGTCAATTGTAAATAACTAAAAATTAATGCACTCAACTAAATTTAAAGTTAGCTCAGCTAAATCGGAAATTAAAATGTGGCCTTATATATGTAATAATAATAAACTACGTATATCGTTAGACATTTCCATAAACGTAAGCAATAATTTAAGAGAGACTGTATTATATAATTATTATATATGTAAATGTTTTTTGGACTTTTCCTAATACAAATAAAGATTTGTGTAAGTAAAGAAAACAAATGATGACAAATAAAAGTCGAAATTTCCAATTTGCATAATAGTTTCACGAAACTCATTTATTGTTGTCGTTTTTGTAATCATATTGGTTGTTTGGTTGGTTGATTGCTTAGTAATTGGTGCCGCCGGCGAACTGAACATGTGTTTTGCCAAAAACACCGGGTTTAAAAATTCAAACTTGGCGTATAATTTTTAAATTAATATCGATAAATTATTAATCAAATTAAGCATCATGCTCTAAATAAATTTGGGCCTAGATTTGTTGTCACAGTTCAATAAACTGCTTGCATAATTGAATTTGCTGCTAATTATTGAGTATACGAAATAACTTAGTTGCTGCTACGCTTTAAACTATCGATGCCACCCATTTAAATTTGTTGCTGCTCTGCATTTCTGGATGGTAATAGGCGCATTCGAGCTTATTAATACAATTTTTCCCGTAGCGACACGGCTTTGGATGATAGAAAGTGCAGCCAGCCTTTGTACAATTCGGATAGTACTTGCACATAGTGCCAGTGGTGCTAGTGGCCACACTGGCCGCCGAAATCGACTTGTAGTTCTGCACAGGGATTACATGCGAAGCTGAAAAAATATAATGTTTTCATATAACATTCAGCTATTAAATATCAAGTAAAATATTATAAATTCACTTACACAATGGTGGCGCCGATAACTGAGCATGGCTTAGATCACGTGCACCGCTGTGTGCAAAATTGCAGTCGATGCTCATGCAAGCGAGATCGTATTTGCATTTGGGATGAGAGTACAAACACTTGTCGGCGAATTTGCAATTCGGAAATGATTTGCAAAGCGCAGTTGGATGATAATAATCGCAGAACTGCTTCGTACAGTTGGGATGATACTTGCAGCGCTCCTTCGGCTTAACAACCTTTAACACCGTCGAGTCGACAACAGTCACCGAACTCACTGCAAATAATAAATGTAAGGTTAAAACTTGTTTATATATATAATATATAACCACCATGTTATGATCAAATCTTACATGACGGTATATTGTCGTATTTTCTATCCTCCACTGTACGTATTGAGATTTTACGTCGTTCTGTAGAAGAGCAACGTGAACGTTCCTCACGATCCAGACTACGTGATCGCTGCCGTTTTGGCGAATTTGGCCGTTCGCGTTCGTCACTTTTCAAGGTAAACTTAATGGGCGTGTGTTTAACTTTGGCTGCAATAGAGTGATCTACTGACGTACAGTTCCCGCTTCCACCACCACTTGCGCTTGTTACACGTTTCTCGCTGCAAGAGCGTGAAGATTGTTTTACAGGGGGCATTGGCGGTGTTGTTGAACGTTCCTCAGCACTATTATCCTGCTTCTTCATCTTTTGAGTTCTCGTTACTTCTGAGCTCTTGCCATATCCATTGGATGCAGCTCCGTCCGAGTGTCGTTTGAGCGCCTGTCGCTTACTGTGTTCAGACGTTGACTTCTTTGAATATGCTTCTTCGTCTTCGTCCGTGTCATTTTTAATTATTATTTTTTTCACTTCTTTTATCAGGTGCCGTCCCGCCTCATTCCGTTTCTGGGTGTAAGCAATCAATGGTGGCGGAGTTTTGCTAGAAGATGGAGAATTTGAAGGCGTACGATCTGTTTTGCCTCGAGCTGAAAGCCTTGGTTTTGGATCGGACTTCCGTCGACGACCTCGATCATTGCCGCCAGTTGTAGACGAAGGCTCTGTACTATTCAAACCAACATTCGATGACGACGACACCTGTGGCAGTGGCGATACTGAACGCTTGTGCGATGTGGAAGTACGTTTTCGATACTTTTCCAGCACTTTGTCACCTGGAAAAAGAAAACAAGATATACAAAATTTTAATGATTGCACTTAAGGTTAATAATATTAAAAATTTTACCATGCAGCGTTACCACAAATTGTGTGTTTTGGCGATTTTGTTCGAATTGTTCAACTGGATCGTCTTTAGCGACTTCGAGCGTATCCAAATTCTGGCCAATAACTTGCGGTACATAAACATCCATCTCTGTTGGTGAATCCTCATCATCAATGATCATTTTAGGCACGTACTCTTCAGTATCTTCAATGCACCGTTCAGGACTCTCACGCTTTCGAGTTACTCCTTTACCATTCTTAACCTCGACCACCAAACTTCGAGTGGTACGACGAAATAGTTCGGCACTGGGTTCGTTGCGATTGAGCCGTTCACGGTCACGGTATGACTTTGAGTACAATTTAACACCACGATCACCTGTGCTACGCCTACTTGCCGATAAGCTTGCATCTGTATCAAGTTTCTTATCAGACTTAACGAGTATCGTTGAACGCTGAGCGTCTGCGACAGCTCGTAGCAAAAGGTTCTTGCAGGCTTGTCTACTAGGTGATACCGGTGGTCGTGGCTTCACTTTAATTATAGAATTAACTGGCTTTTCATTGATATCTTCATTATCTGAAGACTCTATCGGTTTGTTGGGTGCAACAATAACATGCGAGACAACACGCTGTTTTGGTGGCTCACTACTAGTCGAGCTATGCTGCCTGTGTTCCTCTGGTGACAACCGTCGTTTCCTTGCCATATCGATTTGCCTTTCTCGACGATTTCTTTCTCGACTCAATGCCCTCTCTCTAGACCGATCAGGATGTTCTCTTTGACGTGGTCGTTCGCGATCACGTTCCCTTTCACGCTCACGGTTATGGTCACGTTCATTTTCATTTTCTTTCCGTCGATGTGCTGGCACATATATTTCCTTTTGCTGTCGTGGTCGACGTTCCGTAATTTGATTGGGTTTTGTGCCAAGCCTCTCATGGACAGATCGTCGCTGCTCAGAGCGCTCTTCACTTGCTTGGCGTTTTTCACGTTCCCTTTCTCGCTCTCTTTCTCTATCTATTTCTTTGTCACGATTTTGCTGAGGAGGCGCTGGGCCATGCACAGCCGAAGTGGTTGCTTGAAAGTGAATTTCAGATGTTTCCGTGTGCTTATTAAACACAATGGGACTTTTGGCTTTCTTTGGCAAATTCGATTGTGTTGACTTATCGACACTTTCAACTAATTCATAATCTGCGGTGACCGGTTCATCATCTTTTAAATTGAGAAAATCATCATCTTCCTCACTTTCATCACCATCTTCAATTTCACCAATCTTACGAAGATGTTTTTTTGCAGCGGAGATTTTTTTTTGTATTTCAGCTAATTCGGCAAGATCCTTTTCGCGATTTCCACTAACTGCAACCGTACTAGTAAGCTCCTTATTGCTGGCACTGCCGTTGCCACCCGTAGTTGATGTAATTTCACCTATTGTTGGAATATCGAACTCCTGGTTATCTTTGAGAATTATCTTTTTGTGACTCTGTCTCAGGCCTTCGGTCGACACTCAATCTTTTAGATTTTTTTTTCTTGATTTCATCCTTCATACTAGATGTAACGTCAAGAGTCTTTTTAGCTTTTTCTAACAAATCTTCGGCAAACACATCTGTAATTGAGTTAATTCCCGGAGTAGCAACAGCATCAGTTGTCGTCGTTGGCTTCTCCGACTCTGGAGACTCCGCTTCATCAAGTGATTTCTTATGCCCTTTTTTGTCTTTCTTTGCATTTTTCTTATCTTTCTTGTTTGTTGAATCCGACGTGCTTGTGTGCGACTTGCGTTTCTTGCTAGATGCTAGAAGTATCATATAAGACATTAAAAAAAAAAGAAGAAAAAATAACATTAAGTACATACCATTTGCAGCTGGTAGTGTAACTTCTTGCAATTTTTGAAGTACTTCGTGCAACCAAGTGACAAAGAGCTCTGTTTGACTCCCTAGAAACAAATTTAGATCAGTTGTCATCTGCTGTTTTGAGCGCTTATTGGCCACCATAATCATCACATAGTCTGGTAGCTCATCATCAATGTATGCTGATGAGCCGCCCGTACCCAATTCGAGCAACTTAGCCTTGACGGCGCTCTGTCAATGCAATAAGGACTCATATAAATTCACATAATTTCATTGATTTTCCCCTTCTGAAAACTTACTCGCATCTTCTGACCGATTTCACTGCCATAGTTTTCCATTATTTATTCACACTAAATATTATTTTTCTTGCACCTTTCCTACCAATATGAGTGTTGCATCGATGAGTAAAA
This sequence comes from Phortica magna, assembly GCA_037044515.1. NCBI lineage: Eukaryota > Metazoa > Arthropoda > Insecta > Diptera > Drosophilidae > Phortica > Phortica magna. Next base: position 83 of record JBAMBP010000779.1, on the reverse strand, counting down.
TACGTATGTCGTACGTACTTTTAGTAAAAAAAAATTTACTAGAAAATTGAAATAATTGCAGTTCTTGTACTAAACCGCACTCT
>JBAMBP010000778.1:0-13513 GCA_037044515.1 Phortica magna | reverse complement strand
TCTTTATACCCTGTACATACTGTACCAGGGTATATTGTGTTTGTTTGGCCGAAATGTATGTAACGCATAGAAGGAGGGGAGGGGGACCCCATAAAGTATATATATTCTTGATCAGGACGACAAGACAAATTGATTAAGCCATGTCCGTCCGTCTGTCCGTCTGTCCGTCCGTCCGTCCGTCCGTCCGTCCTCACCAATGGTTCTCGGAAACTATAAAAGATAGAGACTTGAAATTTGGAGGATAGACTCGTGATGCTCGGCAGCAGATCAAGTTTGAACGGTTTTGAGCCACGCCCACTCCTTCCCGCCAAACCAGCTACGCCCACTTTTTGGAAAGACTATAACTTGAACACCAGAAACGCTAGAACTATGAAAGTTGGTATGTCGACTAAGTATGTAAAGACCTATAAAACTGCATACCCCAATTTTCCCCCCAACCCTTCATTACCCCTCAAAAAGTGTTTTTTTGTAAATTACTGTATCTTCAAAACTATAAAAGATACGGACCTGAAATTTTGTATGTAGACTCAGTAAATACATGTCCTTAAAACTGCATACCAGAAAATACCCATTTGTATTTTTGACTACCCCTCAAAGACCACCAAACTTACATTTTTTGTAAATTTCACTTTTTTTTTACAAAAATTTGTATATCTCCACAACTATAACAGATACGAAATTGAAACTTTGTATGCAGACTTCATAGATGTATATCTTTAAAACTGCATACCAAATTTTTCCCCCCTACCCTTAATAACCCCTCAAATAGTGTTTGCATGTCAAAGCCTACATCTCCGAAATTGTTGAAGGTACGGACCTGAAATTTTGTTCGTAGACAAAGTATATATAACTTCTTAAGACTGCATACCAGAAAATACCATTTTGTATTTGGACTACCCATTAGAGGTCGGCAAACTTAAATTTTGGGTAAATTCCAGTTTATTTTTATTAAAATATGTATATCTCCACAACTATGAAATATACATCTCTGAAATTTTGTATGCAGATTCAGTTAATATACGTCCTTTAAACTGCATACCGAAAAACACCTCTTTATTTCATGGCTTCCCCCTCAGAGATCTACAAACTCGAATTTTTCGAAAATTCCTCACTTTTGACTGATTTTTTATATTTGGAACACCATTTAAATGGGTGAGGGTATGTGCAGGGTATTATATGGTTGAGTATACTCAACTATACCGCCCTTACTAGTTTTATATTGTGAGTTAGTTTCCAGAGGTTAAATTCTTCCACTTTTGTCTGGACCAGCTTGGTACAGGATGTCTTCAAATCTCTTAGATCTTTCACGTTTAAGGAGATTGCTGAGAGCTTTGGCTGCTCTTACAAACGCAGATTTGTCTAACGGGTTGTGAGTCCGTAAGAATTTTCTTCGCAGTCGGCGTTTAATGGACAACAACTCTGCGACCTCTGGAGATGGTTTTAACAGGGTAGGTCGGGAGATTGATGGACGAATGTTTGAAGAACGTTGAGCAGCCAATTGTATGCAGTTTGTAGAATATTAACAGCATCATCAATATCGTAACCAGATGTGGTTTCCATATTTAGGTTAAGCTTTTGGCTTATGAAATTGCGAAATTTATTCACGTCAGCATCAAAAGAGAGAAGACGGGATTTAGGTTTGTATGCAATGTTTTCAATGGCAACACGAATTATGAGTGGCAAATGGTCCGAGTTCAAATCAAATTGACTGGAGATGGAAAGTGATTGTTGAAGAACACCAGCAGTGACTGCAAAATCCAATGAGTTAGGACTACGTGTTGAGTCATATGGATAGTATGTGGAAGATCCCGTAGCCAAAATATCACATTGACTGTTTAGTACAGAATCCAAGAGGTCTTTTCCTCTGGCACACGCAATTGGACTACCCCAGAAAGTGTGTTTGGCGTTTGGCATTCCAGTCGCCGGCAATAATAAATTTTGACCCAAGTTGGTGAAGAGTTCCAAGAAAAATTTGAAGGGCAGTAAACTGCTGATATCTGAAGCAATCCTTGATGGCAATTCATATTTATTGAAGCCATTTGAAGTTTGTAAGAGCAAATTGGATCCATTGGATGATGCTTAATATTGGAACGCACCAAAACTGTGACTCCTCCAAGGGCGCCATCTGATTGATGGCCTAAAATTTGATCGGCTGAAGAAGTGAGTCTCAGATCAGAGAGTATTAATATTAATAACAAACCGAAGCCCTCTCTTAAAAAGCAGAGCAGAAATTCTGACCAGCAATCTCAAGGTGAAAATGTCAGACAGAGAAAGAAGACAAGCAAAAGTATTTCTTTCTCGCTCGGATAACTCTTTCGATACGACGGCCATTTTTTAAATTTGTAAATACTATTAAATTAAATTATAAATGAATTGAATGCGCTGTTGCCAAAAATTTTAAACACAAGACAATTTCATGACTTTGATGAAAGTGTAGGACAAAAATGAAGTGGGACATGAACATGGTATGCGTTGTTGACAAAGCATTAATGAAAGGAATAAAGAACGAAAATCAAATGTTAACATGACAATGCATTACTTTACGCGCAGGTAGTTTTCACCTGTTGTAAAGTCGAATGCTTTTGTGCAGAGTCCAAGATGCCTTTATCTTAAAAAGCATGAATAAAAAGAAATATATTGATAATATATAATAAAAACTGATATTAAAATGATTTAAACATATACATTACTTCAACATTTCTCGTAATAGGTTCACTTGTGTTACACAGCCATACACACCACCTACGACATTTTAGCGTTCAGCCAAGCTCAAAAACACATAAGTGTCATATGTGCTGCGTCTGCACTATGTAACATAAGCAAGGCAATTGTTTAAATTCAATGTTTCTAATTGACTTGTTTTTTTTGCACAGTGAAGTGGGGCATGTATAAATGCAAAATATTAAAAACGAAAATCAAATCTTAAGCTGTGAAATTTGTGAACAAAAGCAATTGTGTACTGTAGTCCCTTATGATATGAGCTTCTGTTCAACACATGGTCCTTCATGAAGAATTGGGCAATGCTATGGAGGCAATACTGTCAACACAAAAACAGTAGGTTCTTTAACAAACTGAAATGATTTCGTTTACTGCTTGTGCGTTGCCGATGTCACTCAGCTAACGGCTTTTGTTGTTTGCTTCGTTATGTGTCTCTCTACCTTAATCAAAAACCAGTAAGGGAGCTATTTTCGGCTATGCCGAAACTTATATACTCTTGCAAACGTTTTCACAATTATTCTTATTAGAATATCCTTTTTTAATTTTCCAATAAGAATCATATACGTAGCCACGCCCATTTTCTAATTTGTCTTTAAGAAGGCAATGTAGTCAAACTTCACTACATTAATCAATCTTGTATCTCGTCTGTTTACAAAGAAGTCTCATTTTTAAGTTTTTAGTTGTATGGGTGGTACCACGCCCTTATGTCCGATTTTTATAAAATTCTGGATTTATGTCAGGCATTAATTAAAACACGTAATAGCAAAGTTTGGTTTGCTTATATTTAAGAACAAAAAAGTTTTTCTAACAAAAACTGTATTTTTAACCGATCGTTCCTATGGCAGCTATATGCTATAGTAGCCTGATCTTGACCATTTTTGCATTGCATCTTTGTTGATGTCAAAAAAGTTTTTGTGCAAAATATTGAGTCGATAACTCCTAAAACACGCGGTTTTTTAAGCAAAAACATAATTTTTGACCGATCCTTCCTATGGCTGCTATATGCTATAGTAGCCCGACCTTGACCATTTTTGCACGGTATCTTTGTTGATGTCAAAAAAGTTTTTGTGCAAAATATTGAGTCGATAACTCCTAAAATACGCGGTTTTTTAAGCAAAAACATCATTTTTGAACGATCGTTCCTATGGGAGCTATATGCTATAGTCATCCGATCAAACTGAATTTTACATACCAAATACCTGCAGAGAGAAGAAAATTTTCTGCGTTTAAATTTTTTTGCTAACTTTAAAGCTCTGGCCGGAAATCGCATTGAAACAGACAGACAGACAGACGGACAGACGGACATCGTTATTTGAACTCGTCTCGCTCGTGCTGATCAAGAATATATATACTTTATATAGTCGGAAATGTCTCCTTCACTGCGTTGCAAACTTCATGACAAAGTTAATATACTCTTTTTGCAAGTGTATAAAAATTACAATTTTGGATTTACAGATAGTTTATGGTTGCAAATAACTATGTTAATATGATTTGCAACTAATAAAATTATTAACCAAAAATAAGATGACTACTAATGATCAATGAATGATTACTATTATGAAATTATATAATAAAAAACCAGTAAGGACGTTATCTTCGGCCTTGCCGAAGATGTATACTCTTCACGACACTTTTTGTGGTACACCCATTTTATTTTTGGAATCTTATTTCTTTTTGTCCACATAGCCTACAGATCAGTTTTCGTTGTTATACCTCATTGAGTGCCAGATATATAGGAACTTTTGGTTTTGGTCATATGTGGGAGGTGCCACGCCCATTTTGATATTAAAATAGCTTTTAAGCCACATTATCAACAAAAGTATGAAGTTTAGAGTCGATTAGTTAAGACACAAAAAAGTTTTCCGTACAACGACTTAAATTTGGTTTCTCTTCCTCTTCTTCATTTTGTATGGCAGGTACCAGTTCCAGTAGTCCGATCTCAACAAAACTTACAGGCAATTGATCTGGTGACACTAAATTACTACTTTTGAAATTTCAGCAGCCTAACTTCAGAAACAAAAAAGTTTCCCATACAACGATTTAAACTTTGCTTCTCTTCCTCTTCTTCATTTTGTATGGCAGGTACCAGTTCCAGCAGTCCGATCTCAATGAAACTTGCAGGCATTTGATCTGGTGACACTTACTTACTACTTTTGAAATGTCAGCACTCTATCTTAAGAAATAAAAAAGTTTCCCATACAACGATTTAAACTTTGTTTCTCTTCCTCTTCTTCATTTTGTATGGCAGGTACCAGTTCCAGTATTCCGATCTCAATGAAATTTTCAGGCATTTAGCCTGGCTACGGTTGTTCACCACTGGTATAATATCAGCGCTCTATCTTGGAAAACAAAAAAGTTTTTCATACAACGATTGAAATTTTTTTTTCTTCTTCTTTTCGTATGGTGGCTACCAGTTCCAGTGGTCCGATCTCGCTGGTTCCGACCAATGTGTCATCGTAATAAAATACAAGGGTCTGTGCAAAGTTTCAGGTCGATAGCTTCAAAACTGAGGGAGGAGTTTGCATACATACAGACAGACGGACAGACGGACATGGCTATATCAACTCGTCTTGTCATCCTGATCAAGAATATATATACTTTGTATAGTCGGCCACGCCTCCTTCTGGCTGTTACAAACTTCGTGACAAAACTATAATACCTTTCACTTCGTGAAGAGTATAAAAATAATCTTGAAAAAAAATATTTTATAAATGCGTTGTTTACAAATATTACATTTTTAGATGTTTTAAAATTGTATTCATAATTCAAAATTTTCAATAATAATTCAATTTTAAAAAGAAAAACTTAAAATGCTAAAATCGTATTTTCACAAAACATTGAAATTTGCTAAAATAAATCAAAATCAAGACAAACTAGTAAGGTCAGTATAGTTGAGTATATCCAACCATATAATACCCTGCACACACCCTCACCCATTTAAATGGTGTTCCAAATATCAAAAAAAACAGTTAAAAGTGAGGAATTTACGAAAAGTTCGTGGTTGAGGGTCTCGAGGGGAAGCCATGAAATAAAGGGATGTTTTTCGGTATGCAGTTTATAGGACGTATATTAACTGAACCTGCATACAAAACTTCAGACACGCATATTTCATAGTTGTGGAGATATACATATTTTAATAAAAATAAACTGGAATTTACCCAAAATTTAAGTTTGCCGGCCTTTGATGGGTAGTCCAAATACAAAATGGTATTTTCTGGTATGCAGTCTTAAGAAGTTATATATACTTTGTCTACGTACTAAAATTTCAGGTCCGTACCTTTAACAATTTCGGAGATATAGGCTTTGACATGCAAACACTATTTGAGGGGTTATTAAGGGTAGGGGAAAAAGTTGGTATGCAGTTTTAAAGACATACATCTATGAAGTCTGCATACAAAGTTTCAATTTCGTATCTGTTATAGTTGTGGAGATATACAAATTTTTGTAAAAAAAAAGTGAAATTTACAAAAAATGTAAGTTTGGGGTCTTTGAGGGGTAGTCAAAAATACAAATGGGTATTTTCTGGTATGCAGTTTTAAGGACATGTATTTACTGAGTCTACATACAAAATTTCAGGTCCGTATCTTTTATAGTTTTGAAGATACAGTAATTAACAAAAAAACACTTTTTGAGGGGTAATGAAGGGGCGGAGCGAAAATTATGGTATGCAGTTTTATAGGTATTTACATACTTAGTCGACATACCAACTTTCATGTTCTAGCGTTTCTGGTGTTCAAGTTATAGCCTTTTCAAAAAGTAGGTCGTAGCTGGTTGGGCGGGAAGGAGTAGGCGTGGCACAAAACCGTTCAAACTTGATCTGCTGCCGAGCATTGCGAGTCTGTGCTCCAAATTTCAAGTCTCTATCTCTTACAGTTTCCGAGAACCATTGGTGAGGACGGACGGACGGACGGACGGACGGACGGACATGGCCTAATCAATTTGTCTTGTCGACCTGATCAAGAATATACATACTTTATGGGTCCTCCTCCCCCCTTCCATGCGTTACACACATTTCGGCTAAACCAACCCAATATACCATGGTACAGTATGCACAAGGTATAAAAAGTAGAGTAAAAAGAAGAAACCAGCAACAAATAAACAAACAAACAAATCAGTGCACTGTGTGAAATGAGTCCCGCTAGCGACGCCAGCAAGCCTGATAAACAATTATTTCCTTGTTTGCTTTGATTTAACAACCTAACAGCAGCACCAGCTACGAAAGATCTTTCGCCGCGGACGCATCAAAGTGAGTAATTTGTTTTTGCATATTTTATCATTTTTCTTTGTTACTTTGATTCGTTATTTGGTTCCTTTGCCAGATGTTATCGAATAATTATTTGTTTTGACTAAACCTACAACAATATTTTGTTTGTTGTAAACAATGCAAAATTAACAAAGAATAATTTTTGCACTGCCTTCAGCACTTTGGCTTATTTTATTTCTTTTGTTTAATAATAGCGCAACGAAGAGGCTCGACTAAGATCATATATATTTATACTCTTGCAAAAAGAGTATATTAACTTTGTCATGAAGTTTGCAACGCAGTGAAGGAGACATTTCCGACTATATAAAATATATATATTCTTGATCAGCACGACGAGACGAGTTCAAATAACGATGTCCGTCTGTCCATCTATCCGTCTGTCTGTCTGTCTGTCTGTTTCAATGCGATTTCCAGCCAGAGTTTTATAGTTAGCAAAAAAATTTAAGCGCAGAAAATTTTCTTCTCTTTGCAGGTATTTGGTATGTAAAATTCAGTTTGATCGGATGACTATAGCATATAGCTCCCATAGGAACGATCGTTCAAAAATTAGGTTTTTGCTTAAAAACCGCGTATTTTAGGAGTTATCGACTCAATATTTTGCACAAAAACGTTTTTTGACATCAACAAAGATACCGTGCAAAAATGGTCAAGATCAGGCTACTATAGCATATAGCTCCCATAGGAACGATCGTTCAAAAATTAAGTTTTTGCTTAAAAAACCGCGTGTTTTTGGAGTTATCGACTCAATATTTTCCACAAAAATTTTTTTGACATCAATCAAAGATACCGTGCAAAAATGGTCAAGATCAGGCTACTATAGCATATAGCTCCCATAGGAACGATCGGTTAAAAATACTGTTTTTGTTAGAAAAACTTTTTTGTTCTTGAATATAAGCAAACCAAACTTTGCTATTACGTGTTTTTATTAATGCCCATACAACTAAAATCTTAAAAATGAGACTTCTTTGTAAACAGACGAGATACAAGATTGAAAAATATAGTGAAGTTTGACTACTTTGCCTTCTTAAAGACAAATTAGAAAATGGGCGTGGCTACGTATATGATTCTTATTGGAAAATTATAAAAGGATTTCCTAATATGAATAATTGTGAAAACGTTTGCAAGAGTATATAAGTTTCGGCATAGCCGAAAATTGAATCGGACATAAGGGCGTGGTACCGCCCATACAGCGAAATCTTAAAAATGGGACTTCACTGTAAACAGACGAGATACAAGATTGCAAAATGTAGTGAAGTTTGACTGCATTGCCTTCTTTAAGACAAATTAGAAAATGGGCGTGGCTGCGTATATGATTCTTATTGGAAAAATGGAAAAGGATTTTCTAATAAGAATAATTGTGAAAACGTTTGCAAGAGTATATAAGTTTCGGCATAGCCGAAAATAGCTCCCTTACTGGTTTTCTCCTCTTTCCGTCAAATAACGTTTTAGGCATAAGACGTGTGTCAGTTGTTCCGGAATTGCTAAATTTTGACCGAAAGAACCGTTGCATGAGCATCGTTTAAGAGTTGTTGAATGACGTCAACGACGACCCAGATTTACTCAAAATGGTCATAACTGGTGACGAATAATGGGTATATGGTTATGATATCGAAACCAAAGCCTAATCGTCCCAATGGAAGCGAACAGAAGACCCAAGACCAAAACGTCAAAGTTTTGCTCACTGTTTTCTTCGATTACAATGGCGTGGTGCATCAGGAGTGCTTACCATATGCTCGTACGTTCAATAAACAGTATTATTTGGAAGTTATGCGCCGTTTTGCGAGAAGCAATACGAAAAAAACGTCCAGAATTGTGGAAGAACAATTGATGGCTTTTGTATTACGATAATTCCCCTGCTCACTCATATTTGCTTGTGAGAGATTTTTTGGCCAAAAACAACACCACAATCATACCTTAGCCACCATATTCACCGGCACTTGGTTCATGTGACTTTTTCTTGTTCCCAAAACTAAAGAGACCTATGAAAGGACGGAGATTTGCAACGATTGAAGAGATAAAGAATACATCGCTGAAAGAGCTCAAGCCTATACCGAAAAGGGCTTGTAAGAAGTACTTTGAGGATTGGAAAAACCATTGGCATAAGTGTGTTGTATCTGAGGGGGATTACTTTGAAGGGGACAACATAAATATTGATAGATAAATAAATATTTTTGTCTTAAAAATACAAAGTCACCTTACATTTTGAACACACCTCGTAAGTCATACATTTTTTAGCACTTCTTTTATTTTTTCCTTTTGCTGAGTTCAACTAGTTATAAGATTAGATACTAATTTTTTTTCATTGTTACGTTAGTTCCCTATAATACATAGTATGTTGAAAGCAAACTATTCTTTCTTGTGAAACGAAATACTTTGAGATGTTTTAGATTTTTTTTTCCTCCTGATCCAATGCCGTTCTGCATCGTTATGAATTAGCCGTTCCGGACATATTTAAGAGATCATCGGTTGTATTTTTTTCCCGGTCTCGATGATTATGTTGCCATCGATGGCGCACCAATCTATCAACGCCCAGAACGACTTTACATTTTTTTTGACAACCGTCTGCTATTTTTCTTTTTTTATATTTTCACAGCATCTCTTTTCCGTTCCCATTCTGAAGCTTTCCTTCGCCGCACGCATTTTAAAAATGATTATGTACACCCTAAGTGCAGTTATTCTTTACGGTTTTTTCCACCTTATCCCACGACATTGCCGACGAGACAGAGCCGGATGCCATTTCACAGTTGCGTGCCCGTGCTTTCGACTCCCCCCCCTCATTTGGTCTAATTGCGATTTATTCATCCGTTGTTATGTTACAATAATAATTGTTTTTATTTGGCGGCCAACGTGGGGCCCGAAATGCCTATAGGCCAAATTATTTGAAGGCGAAATTAGCTATAGAGTAGCATGCGCATATTATCTGTTGCGTATGCGTTAGTTAAGCGGTCCTGAGAGGTTATTATGACCTAAATAATGCCGCACAAACCCATCGGAATAGATTTAAGATTCGTATGGCGAATTTAGCTGTCATCTTACTCCCATTGCGTAAACGTGACGTCAAGCAGATTTGAATTTTGCTTGGCTCAGGCGCTATGTTTCAACATCTGAATGTCAACGTTGCTGCAGGTTAATTTCTGCTTTAACTTTTTTATACTCTTGCAAGAATATATAAACTTTGTCGCGAAGTTTGCAACGCTGAGAAGGAGACATCTCCGACTATATAAAGTAAATATATTCTTGATCAGGTTGAGAAGACGAGTTAATATAGCTATGTCCGTATGTTCCAATGCAAACTCCTCCCAGAGTTTTGAAGTTAGCGAAAAAATGTAAATGCAGAAAATTTTCTTCTCCTTGCATTCAGTTTCTAGGAGAAAATCACCTTCATCGGATTACTATAGCATATAGCTCCAATAAACAAAAAAAAAAATTTATCTTTAAAATGTATGATTTCCTGCGACTGTTAGTTGAGTTTTGGATATTATAGGACGACTTACTTTTTAAGCCTCCAAAAGTAGATTAAATAATCAATCTATCAAAGAATGGTACATGCATACGTTAACTGAATTACCAAGCAATACATATTTATCCATTTTCAATAAACCATTCAATAGCTTAGATTATATAAAAATAAACCAGTAAGGGAGCTATTTTCGGCTATGCCGAAACTTATATACTCTTGCAAACGTTTTCACAATTATTCTTATTAGGAAATCCTTTTAAAATTTTCCAAAAAGAATCATAACGCACGTCCATTCTCTTACTTGTCTTAAAGAAGGCAAAGTAGTCAAACTTCACTACATTATCCGATCTTGTATCTCGTCTGTTTACAGAGAAAGCCATTTTTAAGTTTTTAGTTGTATGGGCGGTATCACGTCCTTATGTCCGATTATAAAATTCTGGATTTTAGTCAGGCATTAATAAAAACACGTAATAGCAAAGTTTAGTTTGCTTACATCCAAGAACAAAAAAGTTTTTCTAACAAAAACTGTAATTTTAACCGATCGTTCCTATAGGAGCTATATGCTATAGTAATCTGATCTTGACAATTTTTATACAGTATTTTTGTTGATGTCAAAAAAGTTTTTGTGCAAAATATTGAGTCGATAACTCCAAAAACACGCTGTTTTTTAAGCAAAAACATAATTTTTGGCCGATCCTTCCTATGGCAGCTATATGCTATAGTAACTTGATCTTGACAATTTTGCACGGTATCTTTGTTGATGTCAAAAAAAGTATTTGCGCAAAATATTGAGTCGATAACTCCTAAAACACGCGGTTTTTTAAGCAAAAACATCATTTTTGAACGATCGTTCCTATGGGAGCTATATGCTATAGTCATCCGATCAAACTGAATTTTTACATACCAAATACCTGCAAGGAAAAGAAAATTTTCTGCGCTTAAATTTTTTTTGCTAACTTTAAAACTCTGGCTGGAAATCGCATTGAAACAGACAGACAGACGGACAGACGGACATGGTTATTTGAACTCGTCTCGCCATGCTGATCAAGAATTTATATACTTTATATGTCTCCTTCACTGCGTTGCAAACTTCATGACTAAGTTAATATACTCTTTTTGCAAGAGTATAAAAAGGAAAAATTGGTTTCCAATCAAATAAATTTTAATTTACGATAATACACAAAATATTTTCAACGTCTTTAAAAAATTTACAAATATTCCAAAAATATTATTTAAATAACAAAATGATTTATTTCGAATTAAATATAGCAAAATAATTTTTTTAATAATTATATGTACAAAATTTATAACTACATATGTTAACAGTTTTCACAAAATCTACAAGTATCACGAAGTTTTATTATTATTAATTAGTATTACATAAATAAATATTAAATCCCAGATAAATTAAATACTGTAGCGTCATGAAAATGATGTACCGTTTCGTACGTTTTGGCGTCTATGTCTTGGTCTAATTGTGTCAGAGCCCAGTCAATTTGTGTTTTAGCAATAGTAGTCTCAACGTCAAAATTCAAAAGAGCCGTAAATCCATTGGCTGTTTGGCAGCTCAAAGCACGATTAGAATCAGTACGAATTTGGAAACACAAATTAAAATTTCCTATAACCACAGAATTTGTCTCAAGCAATGGAAACCGTGCGAATACGCAAACTGACGTAAATAACTTGATATTCTTTCTTCTATATATAACACCTGAATTGTTTTCTGTAGGCTTTCGGAGACTGGCACAACAACTTACGTGTTGAAGAATTTCTATCCGAACATAAACAATTATTCCTCTTCTAGGGCCCGTCTGAACGTAGCAGTCATTGCAAACAAGCCTAATTGCAATTCTGAAATCCGAAACCTCATAATTTTCTTGCGGATAAGTTGATGTCACCACAACACAAAGTATGGATGACATTATCATTAGCTTGTCAGATCGAATGTCATCAATGTGAGAAAACATACGTTGAGTATTGTGGTAACATATTTTGAGCCTTAGTGGACCAATCAAATGATCGAAATGGGTTGTTAACAGTTTCTCGTGTCATAAATTTTCAATTTCTTCATGTACAACATCATTTACTGAAAGAGGTTTGGGTGGGTTGAACTTACCAACAAAAAGAGTCCCGCTGCGCTTGTAACTCTACTACAGGCAACGTAAAGAGTGGCTCGCGATATAAGGTTGCGTGCGTAAAACCAAACAATATGTCGCGCCTTGACTCTTCTGAATTGTAATACCTTCGGCAAGTACTACTGGAAACAATTTTCGATTAATACAAACTTGTTCGTGTCCAACTAACATGGCATGTGAGTTTTAACTTCTCGCATTTTGGCCCACGGACTCTTCGGGAAATGAAATCCACAATTTTGTTGGACAATTCGAATTGTTGAAAAACCATCACCTGTGTCGTCGTTGACAGTCATCATAGACTTGATGGTGATTTTTAAAAGAAGACGTTGAACGGCGTTCGAAAGAAATGTGCCTTTAATGACATCATCGGAGTTTGAAACAAACTGCTGGAGAGGAACTTAATTTAATTTGAAAGAAAGCAGTTTGCTTCATTATTTGTCAACAATAGATGAATGGCATCACTCGTAATATTCGACGGAGAGACAATTCGGGAACGCATTAGTTCCATATCCGATGGTGTCATTTCACCAGATGCCATATTGTTAAGAGCAATTGCAAAGAAGACACTTTGTCTCCGACCATTGAAACCTCATCAATAATCAGAACCTTGAGATCTATCAAGTTTGTGTGTAAGGTATTGCACAAATCGGACTTAACGGTCGTATTTCAGACCGCGACTGGTTCACTGGAAGTGAAAACATTGAGTATAATGTAGAGCCGCTTATGGCAAATGCGGCTTTACCAGTTAGAGTACACAAAAGAACTCGTACAGATTTTGGACAACTTTCAGGTACACTGTTGTATCTGTAAGTAAGAGACTGGAAAATGGCAGATATTAACCTATTTTTTCCTTCTCCGGCTCCACCACTTAAAAATTCATAAGAGACCGATTTGCTTTAAACATTGTGCCTTAAATGTGCTTTAGGTAAACTTTTT